>RJWT010000064.1:58538-104717 GCA_004365215.1 Cuniculus paca
GAACAGCTCTTTTGAAAAATGAGACACTACAGTAGCCATTGCTCATTTCTTGTTATCCGACTTGAAGACCTGTAATGCTATTCTCTTTTATCTGGTTTTATACTACTTTGTTTTGTTTGAGTTTATTGTCTGTAAATGTAAGAACAACCATTTTGAAGAAAGCAAGAGACACTAGGGTAACCATTGTTAATCTCCTGTTATGTTTTGAAAACCTGGATAGCTTACAGTGTTCTGTTTTGAAATGCTACATTATGTTTGACTCTATTCTTTTTTCTTTTGCTTTTTTTTTCTGTTTTGTGTTGTTTTGTACTATTTTCTTTAAAATAAAAAAAAGTGAAATAAAGTGTACACCCATATAAGTATAGCATTGTTTCTGGCATGAGAAACTGAAAGTGCAAATAAGGACCCAAATGTATAATAGATATTGGGAAATAGGAATAAATTTTACAAAAGTGAAGGGGAACTTAATTATAAAAAACTGATATGTGTTGACAAAAAAATGGGGAGTTGACAACAACTAAATCAAAGTGCAGAGATGGGGGAGAGATAACAAAAAACAATCCAGCAGGAACTATGATCAAACACATCAAATAAAAGAATGTACATGTTATTCCCACATGAATGATGTAGCAGAAACTTGAGTGTCCACACAATTCTCTTTTACCCTTAGCTGCAGTCTGATTGTAGGTAACTATGCCAGTTTCCATTTTTTTCTTCCTTTGCACTCAAAAGATCAAAGGAAAAAAAATGTTAAGGGAGGTAGACAAGAGGGGGACAGTAATACAGATTTGAGATGTGTTATGCACAGGTACAATTCTTCAAAATGAACATAATCATTATGTGATGTGACAAGCAGTAATAAAAATGGAAAATTAAGCAAAAAACAAGAATTTAAAAGAAAACCAAGAGCTGGAAGACAGATTACAGCACATAAAACACAGCAGAAATTATAAAGAGTTATAAGGGGCCAGTTGTGGTGGCACATTCCTGCAATCCCAGCACTTGGGAGACTGAGGAAGGATGATCATTACAAGTTTGAGACCAGACTGGGCTACACAATCAGCCCAAGGACAGCCTTAACTGTGTAATGAGACTCTGCCTAAAAAAAAAATTCATAAGTATACAGATAAAGTTTTTATGTAAGATTTTTCATGACAAAGAAACAGAGGGAGAATGACTTCTAAGAGGATGACAGAACAGTAAGCAGCATAGTAAACAATCTCTCTGAGAGACACAGGCCAGATGCTGGAATATAGTATCATGGGGAAGACAAGGAAGGAAGTGGGTCCTTTGGATTCAGAAATAATCTAAAGTGTGAACTGAAGCCCACAAAGAGAGTAAAAAGCAACACTTAAATGAAGAACCTGGTAGCTGGTGGCGCCATAGTCCAGAGCCAGACTCACCATATGAGAGGAGCTGTTGGAAACTGCAGATGCATGGTCATGGTGACAGCAGCTCCTGGTGACCCCAGATGCCTCAACAAAGATACACAGTGGTGGAAGGGAGCAGCATATGTGGAGGACTGCACTGGCTGGTGGTGAGTGCAGAGGACTCAGTCCTCCCCTGAGAGACAGCAATTGGCCAGGAGCCATTTTGGAGTCAAGTGGGATAAGCCCAAAACAAGAACTGTTACAGGCTTCCTCCAGCAGCTCCAAGCTGGGTGCAGACCTGTGGAAATTGCTTGGACTGAGTCCCACCCCTGTGTGCATTCCATAGGCCATCACTTAGATTCCCTACTGGTAGCAAGCTCAGGCCCATAGGCAGTGTCCAACACCACCCCTGTGCACACTCTGCCAGTCATAGGGGAGCCAGAATAGGGTGTGGAAAAACAACAGGTTGACCTGCACTAATGTACCAAAGGACCACCATCAGATATCCATAGCTAGCACTGGTTAGAAAAATGAGATAGTTTAAATTCAGAGAAATTATAGCCAATGTAGGAAGTGCCTGGGACCCCACTCCCCACTTGTTCAGTAAAGCCCAAGAATATGTCAAGATTAAGAAGCAAAAGGCAGTCTCTGCTTTCCAAACAAAGCAGAGCAAGTCCAGGAGATGTAAAATTGGAAGAGATCAGGAGTCACACACCTGAAATTTCTAAAGCAATGGCAAATGAAATAAAGGAACAACTTCATGAGGTTATAAAAAAAATTAGAACAGAAATATTATCTCAGGTAAAAGAAGAAATGAAAAACATAATAAAAGAATTGCTAAGCACCTCTAAAGAAGACATAGAGAAGAAAATAGAGGGGCAAAGGAAAATGAGGGAAACTGAATGAACAATATAAAAAATTTAGGATACATGAAACAGATTCTAAGACATATCCAGAAAGTTAAAAATGCCATTGAAAGCTGGCAAAATCCTTTGAAACAAGTTGAAGATAGACTTTCAAAACTTGAAGAAAGTTTGCAGCTTGTAATTGTGAAAGGAAATATTTCTTAAAAATAACAAGGAACCAGGAAGTAAAAATTCAATGGCTGCAAGACAATGCAAAGAAACATTATTTAAGAATAAAAGATGTGAGTGAAAAAGCAGGGGTCAAGACAAATGACATCAGGGCCTTATTTCTAGAAATAATTTCTGAGAATTTCCCAAGCATGGGAAAAGGAAGTGACATTCAAGTAAGTGAACCATATAGAACTCCAGCTAGCCATAACCAAAAAAATTTATACCCAGACATATAATAATCAAGATCCCAGAAATTCAACACAAGAACAGAATATTAAAAGCTGTTAGAGAAAAGAAACAGATCACCTATAAAGGAAAACCAAACAGAATCACAACAGACTTCTCAACACAAACCATCAAGTCAAGAAGAGGCTGGAGTGAAGTATTGCAAGTCCTGAAAGAAAACAACTTCCAACCTGGACTGATGTACCCTACAAAACTATCTTTCAACATTAGTGGATAAACGAGATACTTCCATGACAAAGAACAACTGAAGAAACTCATGACCATCAAACCAACCCTACAAAGAATACTAAAGGACATTCTAGAGAGAAATAAAAATGAGCATGGTCTTAGGAACAGTGGCAGAGGGGAATCATCAAGCAGGACAGACAATTGAGTGAAGAGAAATGTAGGGAGCCAGTGGAAGGAAAATAGCATGGCACGACAAGATTGTGCAAGTTGGTCATAACCATTAATGTACATGGCCTCAATTCACCAATAGAAAGAAACACAGACACAGTGAATCAGTAGACAGGATCCATAAATATGCTTTATAGAAAAAATACATTTAACTAGAAAGAAAATTCATAGACTGAAAGTCAAAGGAGAGAGAATAATGCCCTATGTGACAGGGAATCACAAAAAAAAATCAGTAGTTTTCCCATTAACTGCAGAATGGATAAGAAAGACTTGGCATTTTTATGAAATAGAATCCTACTCAGCTATAAATGATGATAATCTCAAGGCTATTGTAGGTAAATAGATACAACTTGAGATCGTGCTCATAGATGAAATGGTTCAGAGTCACATTGGTGAATATCGTGTTGTCTCCCTAGTATAACAAACTAAAGGAGCTATTGAATCCAAAATACACAATACATATGGTAAAAGTGAAAGGGGAGGAATTGTGTAAAACGGGAAGGCAATGGACATTGTTGACCTATTATCATGATTTGAAACCCATATTGTTTTCATTGTTCTGTTTAGTTTGCTTTTATTCTGTTTTGTTTGTTTGATTTGATTTTACTTGATGACATAGACAGCTATTTCAAAGGTAACAAAATGTATTATGGTAGCCATTGTGGATTTCCTATTATCTTGTTTTGAAGGCCTGTATTGCTTTCATTGTATTGCCTTGATTGATTTTACTTTATTTTGTTTGTTTGATTGTATTATATCTGAAGGTACACTCAGCTTCTCTGAAGAAAACAAGAAGCATTATGGTAGCCATTGTTGTTTTACTATTATCTTGTTTGAAGTGCTGTGTTGCTTTCATTGTTTTGGGTTTTTTACTGGTTCTATTTTGCTCTATTTTATTTGATTTAATGTATGCCCCATGGTATGGGCAGTTTGAAGATAACAAAAGCCATTATTGTAGCCATTATTGATTTCCTTTTACCTTGTTTTGAAGTCTTGTACCATGTTCACTGCTTTGTTGTGATTGACTATTCTGTTTTATTTCATTTGGTTTTTTCTCTTCAAAATAAAAATAAGAAACAAAGGGAGTTAATGACAAAACCACAAGGCTCAAATATGTTGAAAACACAATAGGTTTTGTGAAATATGTGGAAGAGGGTACCATATATAGTAAAAGTATGGTTGGTCTTTTTTTTATTGAACCCTAACCATACTTTCTGAAAGTTCTCTGTTGTTCACAAAGATTGGGTGGCTATAGTGCTGTTGCTTATCAATCACTCCTCTCTAGCTTCCATCTCTCCTTTCTAATTTAACTGATGCTTTAGGACAAAGGTTATACAACATTTCTGACATTAATATTAGCCAGGAGGTTTTCTGCATGCTCAACAGAGGCATCTAAATTGATGAGACAAACATATCTCCTTGATTTGTAACATCCATTATTGCTGGTTTTGAGGTGTTTCAAACATATTTATATTTCCCAAAGGTATTGGTCTTCAAACTTACAAACCTAAAAACTATGTCACCATATTGGTGACTCCACTATAAAATTACTCTGATGGGAAGGATTCAAGCTGAAATATCTGACTTCCTCTTGTTTCTAACTATTTATGATAAGATATTCATGTCAATCTAATATAAGGCAGACAACCAAAAATTAAAGCTACTTTTTCAAGATTTACAATTACGTATTTGCTATATGTATGGTGTATATGTTACAACTCTCATAGATATTCAAAGACTGCTGTATTGAGATACTCTTCTCTCATAATATTCTATTAAAAACCACAAATTTAGATAAATGTTTCTTCATGTCACTTAATGTAATGCTATAACTACAATTGTTATGCAAATATGTTCTGTTGTTCTTGATCTCAAATTTTCGCTATACAGGTTTATAATTGTTATCTTGCTATAGAGATTCATGCTATAGAGATTCAACTGCTAAGCCAACCATGATTGATAAAATTACCAGTTCTCTAATCAACCCATCAATCTTTTCACTGTTTACACTTATGTTGAAGGGACGCTTCAAGTGATTGAAGCCACCATTATACATAGAGACAATGATTAAGTTCTCTTCCTCATGTTTAGACCCTTGCAACAATTGATTAGATTACACACTGAAGCTTTACATGTTTCTCATATATGCTGTTTTCCTGACCTCCTTGATCCCTAGAGAAGGGAAACGTTTGTGGGGATACTCTGTTGTTGCTTTCTGCCACTTAAAAAAGGGGTCTCAACAGAAAGGGAAAAGCCAGACAACCACTCCTGAGAATCGGCCATGCTGTGACTGGGAGCAGCCAATCAACAGGACAACTAGCCAGCCTTTCTGGTAAGCCACACAGACTATGCCAGGGCCAGGAAGCTCAAGTCAGCACCTCCTGTAAACCTGCCGGCATGCAGGCTGAGATTCAGCAAATCCCCTCACCCCGTAAGCCACCAGCTGGTTTGGTGGTCAGCCTGAGTTGATAGCAACAGAGGTACAAAAACCAGCAGAATTCTTATAGTGTTTGATTGAATTTAGAGACCTGTGGCTGGCAGTCTGTGCAACTATAAGGAGGATAACAGTATGCAATGTGGCAAATATGGGGGTTTTTTTCTATCTTGTTTTTGAAGTCTAATATTGTTCTCGCTGTTTTGTTTTGTTCTTATTAATGTTTTGGGTTTTTTTTTTTGCTTTACTCAATATTCTGTCTTGATTAGTTTTATTCTGTGTTGTTTTGGTCTGATTTTGCTACATCTGATGGAATGGACAACTACTGTGAAGATAAGATATATTATGGTAGCCATTGTTGTTTTCCTGTTATCCTGCTTTGATGTTCTGTACCAATTTCACTGCTGTGTTTTGATTGGATTTATTCTGTTTGATTTTAAAAATGGGACTTTGATTTGCATTAATCTTTTTACAAGGTATTGAAGCATTCATACATTCTTTTAATATTGCACATAAACAAACCCATGAAATTATTCACACCTGCTCTGACTGCCAAAAACAGATAAGTCTGCTCATCATGTAGGTGTTACTCCATGTGATTTAAAAAGTAATAAAATTTGAAAAATAGACTAACTCATTGTGACCATTTTGGAGGACTTAAATATATTTTTCATAGATGCCTGATATGTATAAATATATTCAAAATCAGATAAAGCAGTAAAACATATTAAATATAATTTAATCTCATTTTTGCTAATGAGATTGCCTTCACAAATTGAAACTGACAATGGTCCTTCCTATGCTTCCAATATTCTTCAGACTTTCTTCCAAATCTAACACAATAAACACTTCATATATATACCTCATAATTCCACAAATCAAGCTATAATAGAATGTGCCAATGAGCTCCTCAAAACCACAAACTTAATACAAAAAATGGGAACTATGATAGAGAAACCCCCATCACAAGAAAAATACAGCAATACCTCAGTTCACCAAAAATTCAGATCATGTACAATTCAGTTTGCAAATGAATTCAATGAATATTTGCTTCCCTTCATGAACTCCATTTGGAGTGATGAAAGCAAACGTGTGCATTATCCCTACATGAATGTGAATGTGGTCATCATCCTCTGAGTCATAGAATAAATTAAATTCATGAATCGAAGCTATGTTCACAATGTTACCTTAGAATTACTGCCTTGGACTAATATTGATAAAGAAAGACTTGGAAAAGACTTGGCACCCTTGAGATTGCTGTCACTTTGTGTGGTGAACATCACCAGGCCATATAGATATGTGGAAGGGTCAGATATGATGCTGGGTACTGCTCCATGTGTGTTACTCCTATTCCTTGCAGTCATTCCGAAACCTGGGAGGAGGTCCCACACCAACTCGACAGTACCTTTCAATCAAATGTGGATGGAGACAATACTCATCTCCAGAGCCAACTCCCAGCCTAACTCTGTAAACTTTAAATGAAGACTTGCAAACATTACTTTGGCTCATCTCGATGCCAGTGGCTACTGATTTGTTCCAAATAATTGGTTTTCTAGTCACAAACTTAGCATTTGACTTCTTATAGTTATTGAAATAATCTTTTCTCTGTTCTTTCTTGCAGTCTTAAAAACCCTCTCTATGTTGTTCCATGCAGAATCCATGACTTTTATACATCAAGCCCAATGTCACCTTATTTTATAGTTTCTCACTCTGCTCAGTCTGAATGAAAAACTAAAAGGGGGAATTCTGGGAAAAATCTCTCTAGTGGAGTGACTGATGTTAATGTAAAATGTGGGGATCTTGTGTATGAGAGTTTTCAGGTTTCTGGAATGCCTGCTTAAAGATTAGTACAGATATGCAATGCAACAGCTGAGGAGAATCAATTACAGATTATTCTCAGTGATGTGTGCTCTGGTCATTGTGTGCCTCCTCTGCTAAGCTTCCTGCATAATAATTTTGGAGAAATTAGGTTACATATGTTTGGTAATATACTGCCGTTTCCATTTCTGTCCCATGAACAAAACTTCTATAAAAGTGTCACATGTGTTGTTCTTCTGCATCTTTACTCTCATGTCCCTGAGTTATGAATAAGAATCAACGGGCCTGGCAAGCAAGAGGTCCTGAGTTCAATTCCCAGTAACAATACAAACAAACAAATAAAAAAAGAAACAACCAGAATCAATGGAAGTTTCCATTTGAGGCTCTTTTATGGTAAAGAAGCGCTGTCCCTGTGCTTCTCAATGATTGGACTGAATATGTTCCTTGAGTAATTTTTCATTCTCTATGCCACACACACTATGTGATAAAACCTAAACTTTTAGTATGTTAGCTACTAAACCTAACATTAAACCAAACAGGGAAATCTAGGATAGTTTAGTTTTTTGCTAACTAAATTAGACTCAAATGTTTTTCCTTACACTGACCCTAACAATCTTTCTTGTTTCCCTACAAGTGGCAACACACCAAAAACAGAGGACAGAGTTTATTCTGGCAGTGGGAAACCAATGCACAGGATGGATAATTAGTAACACCCTTAGAGATACAGTTCCTGAAAACCAAGAGGGAGGAAATTATTTAAACCATTTATACCGGTTGTGAGGCTAGATCTCAACATGAAGTCACTTGTGTAACTCTATGAAAATTAAGGAGGGCTGAAGTACTTTTAAAAAAGTCAAAAAGAATTATGGTATGATTGCATAAAAACAAGTATACTTATACTGGATGGAGCTACTGAATATCTTCTGACTGGCATGTTGTATCAGGATCCACGATTTTATTTTAAGTAAAAAGCATGCAGTCACTTTTACTTATATGATTCAGATGCATTTACTCAATTTTGAACCCTGAACCATCAACAAATGAACAATCAGATAACCCAACATGTCAAATTAGTCAATATTGATGAATGGTCAAACTACACAGAAATTTTAATTGGAGTTTCCTTAAAATTCATGGGAAAAAGAGTTCACATTGTTTGTGTCTGTCTCAGCGATTGTCTCACTGAAATTTTTTCTCTCTTTCAGTTTCCTACATAGAATTAGTCTCATGATGTGAGTTGAAACTGACTTAAAGCACTAATCCTTGGTACCATCAATAGAAACTAGAAAAGTAGATTTGCAACACATCATTTGAGTGTTCGTGTGCAAATGGCCTGGTTGAATGTATACATCTACATATTTTACAACTTGTTTTGTGTGAGTGACCTCTCTTATAAACTAGATCTGGAGAAGGAAGTTTGGGTATTTTCCCAGTTTTGAACAAATTAAATAAATTTGCTTCATTTGTCCTGTCATTTTTCTTTTATTTCCAATGAAGTTGGGTGATTAAATCAAATATACTTTGGACGTTACCATCCTTTACTTTTTTTTTATTTTAAGAGAACAAAACAAGACAGAATAAAACAAAGCAAAAGAAAACAGAATAGAGTCAAACATAATATAGCATTTCAAAACAGAACACTGCAAGCTACACAGGTTTACAAAACATAACAGGCGATTAACAATGGTTACCCTAGTATCTCTTGCTTTCTTCAAAATGGTTGTTCATATATTTACAGACAATAAACTCAAACAAAACAAAGCAATACAAAACCAGATACAACAAAAGAGCATTACATGCCTTCAAGTCGGACAACAAGAAACCAGCAATGGCTACGGTAGTGTCCCATTTTTCAAAAGAGCTGCTCCCATCTTCTCACATATTGCAATCAAATAGTAGGAAAGGGACTTAAACCAATCAAAAATCAAAGAATAAAAGCACCATTTCACTTCAGAGCCTTTTCTCCATATTTATCAGGAATTTTGTATCTTATTAAGTCTTTCAGTTTCTTACACTAGGGAGACAATGTGGTGTTTACACATGTGTGTTTGGTTTATTTCACTTATGAGTATGGTCTCAAGTCACATCCATTTACTATAAAAGCCTCAATGTGATCATTTTTTATAGCTGAATAGTACTCCATTGTATAAAAGTACCACATTTTCTTTATCCATTCCTCAATTAATGGGCATTTGGGTTGTTTCCAAGATTTGGCTATTACAAATTGTGCTGCTATAAACATGGGTGCACATACATCACTGTGGTAAGATGATTTCACTTCTTCTGGGAACATGCTCAGAAACAGAATAGCTGGGTCAAATGGAACTTCCAGTCCTAGCTTTTTGAGAAACCTCCAGACTGACCTCCATAGTGGTTGCACCCGTCTGCACTCCCACCAACAGTGGAGAAGGGTACCTTTTTCCCCACAGCCTCTTCAGTATTTATTGTTGGTGGTTCTCTTGATCCTGGCCATTCTTTCTGGAGTGAGATGAAATCTCAGAGTTGTTTTAATTTGCATTTCTCTAATGACCAATGATACTGAACCTTTTTTCATGCATTTATTTGCCATTCATATTTGTTCAACTGAGAAGTGTGTTTTCATCTCAGATGCCCATTTCTGGATTGGGTCTTGGAATTTTGAAGGCTTGACATTTTTTAATTCTTTGTATGTTCTAGATAGAAGACCTTTGCCTGAAAAGCAGTTGACTACAATTTTTTCCCAATATGTGGGTTTTCTTTTCACTTTGTTGGAGATTTCTTTTGACATGCAAAAACTTTTTCACAAGACAAGATCCCAATTGTTGATTCTGGGATATGTTTCACATGCACTTTCACTTTTGTTCATGAATTCTCCACCTACCTGTATGTTTTCAAGATTTCTACCTACTTTGTTTTCCAGCAGATTTAGTGTTTCTGTTTCAATATTTAGATTTTTGATCCATTTTGACTTTAGTTTTGTGTATGGTGATAGGCTTGGATCTAATTTTAGTTTTCAGCATATGAAAAGCCAGTTTTTCCAGCACCATTTATTAAAGAGGCCTTCTTTCTTCCAGTGAACATGTTTGGCACCTTTGTCAAAGATAAGGTGCCTGAGTGTGTTTGTACTTGGAGTTGTATCTTCTAATCTATTCCATTGATCCTCAGGTCTGTTTGGACTCCAGTACCATGCTGATTTAATTAGAGTAGCTTTGTAGTATAATTTCACATCTTGGGATTGTGACACCTCCTGTCATGCCTTTGCTGCCCAGAAGTGCCTTTGCTATAAATTGATAAGCCGCTAGCTAACCTTATTTAAAAAAGGAAAGAGAAAACTCAAATCCATGCAATAAGCAATGAAAACGGTGAAATCACTACAGACCCTGTGGAAATACAGAAGATCATCAATACCTATTCTGAAAGTCTTTACTCTCATAATTTCAATAACAACGAGAAATGGACAGATTTCTAGAAACATATCAATTACCAAAACTGGACCAAGAAGATGTAAAACTCCTGAATAATCCAATTTCAGTTAATGAAATCAAAAATGTAATTAGAACCTTACCAACCAAGAAAGTCCAGGTCCTGATGGATTCACAGCTGAGTTCTACAAGAAATTCAAGGAAGACCTAATGCCAACACTCCTCAAACTCTTCAATGAAATTGAAAGGGAAGGAAGTCTCCCTAAATCATTCCTGGAAGCAAGTATTACCCCAATACCAAAACCAGAGAAAGACCCAGTAAAGAAAGAGAACTAGAGGCCAATCTCTCTATTGACCATAGATGCAAAAATACTCAATAAAATACTGGCAAACAGAATGCAGCAAGTCATCAAGAAGATTATACACCATGACCAAGTGGGATTCATCCCAGGAATGCAAGGATGGTTCAACATATGCAAATCGATAAATGTAATGCACCATATCAATAGAGCCAAAGATAAGAACCACATGGTCATTTCAATAGATGCAGAAAAAGCTTTTGATAAAGTCCAACACTCTTTCATGATAAGAACCCTACAGAAAATTGGGATAGATGGCCTTTACCTCAATCTGATAAAAGCCATCTATAACAAACCAACAGCCAGTATCACATTAAATGGTCAAAAACTGAAAGCTTTCACTCTAAAATTGGGAACAAGACAAGGATGTCCACTTTGACCGCTCCTATTCAATATAGTGCTGGAAACATTACCCAGAGCAATTAGACAAGAGAGAAATAAAAGGAATAAGAATAGGAAAGGAAGAAGTTAAGTTATCACTATTTGCAGATGACATGATACTCTACATAGAAGACCCACAAAACTCCATAGAAAGACTTCTGGATATCATAACCAAATTCAGTAATGTAGCTGGATACAAAGTCAGTACTCAGAAATCAGTCGCATTCCTGTACACAAAGAACAAATGCACTGAGAGAGAAATAAGAGAAACCATGCCCTTTACAATGGCATCCAAAAAAATGAAATACTTCGGAATCACCCTAACAAAGGAAGCAAAAGATCTATTTAATGAAAATTGCAGTACTCTGAAAAAAGAAATCGAACAGGATCTCAGAAAATGGAAAGACATTCCATGCTCATGGATAGGAAGAACAAACATTGTGAAAATGGCCATTTTCCCAAAATTATTATGCAGATTTAGTGCAATTCTCATCAAAATATCATTAGCATACCTCTCAGATCTAGAGAAATCATTCTTAAAATATTAGCTTCCTTTTGTGTACTTGTGACTGGTGACATTTTCAGTTTGTTATGAAATGCAATAGAACTCTCATTAAACCTTTCCATGGTTTTGTGGTTTTTTATAACATTTTCACAACGTTATCATTAGTTAGCTATATTCTTTTATTTCCTCTATTACATTGCATGTTTGAGGGAAAAAAACTGTACTTTTTCCTTTTACGTATCTGACACAACTGTAGTGCATGCAAATCTCTTTTTGTGTGCTCTGCAGTTATGACTGATACTGTCTTTGGTTTTGTATAATGAAGATCTTCATTAAAGTGACACTAATCTCAAAGCCTCTCAGGTATTTTAGTTAATTCAGTAATGATGATGAAATGCAAGGCTGTGCAATTGTGTATAAATATATCATTTTCTAATTGGCATGTCCCTTTGAGTCACATCTCTCCCACTGTGAATCAACATTCTCCAAAAACAGTACATGATCACTTTCAGTAATATTGCAAACCAAATACCTTAAAATCCAGGTGACAGCATTAATCTTAATAAGAAATTTGGCAGACTAACATTAGTCATCTGAACAAAAGGGGTAGAAATAATAATAAAATCAAAACCTATTTTAGTGAGCTATGCCTCCGGTTTTCCTACTTTTTAGATGTTTTGGGCTTTCCCTTAGGAAAAACAAGAAACAAAAATTACAAAAATGATAACATTTTGGTGACTACATCAGATAACATTTAGCAAAAATGTTGGAATAATGTAATGGAAAATGCAGAACCTTTCATTTTAATAAATAAAAATATTTGTTTATGGACATACATTTTATATATACCTCTATAAATATTTTTAAAGAGAAAAAAGAAAAAGCAAGAAGCAAACAAATTAATAAAACTACAAAGTAAAATAGCAACAACAACAAAAAAGAACAATAGCTATATAGATTTTCAAAACAAGATGATAGGAATTTAACAATGGCTGTTATATTGTACATTGTTATCTTCAAAATAGTTGCTCAAGTTACCAGATACAGAAATAAAACAAAACATTAAAATGGAAAAAAACATTGGCTTTCAAAAACAAAACAGAAGGAAATCCTCCAAATAGTTGCTCAGACTACCAGTTTTAGGTCTGCAAGTCAATCAAACTATACAAGAGTTAAGTTATTAGTAATAGTATTATTATCTTTGCTTCAGTTACTATCATCTCAGTCTGCCTTCCTCTGAACTGGTCCATTATTTATGGGGTGTAGGGGGTTGCTTTTCTTGTCTCCCAGCCCATGCACCAGCTGGCTTATCCAAAGGTATGGTCTGACTTCTTGATTCTATCCCCATTCCCTGTGGCAGCTGCTCCAGAGTCACAGGAAGGCTTGATTTGGCTTCTTGATTCTCTTCTTGCTCCCCATGGTGGTTGCTCCAGACTTACAGGAGGGTGTGGTATGGTGGTTTGATTCACTTCTTGTTTCCCATGTCAACTTTTCCAGGCTCACTGGATGGCACATTGTGGCTTCTTGATTCTCTTTCCATTCCCCATGGTGGTTACATCTATAATTTAACACACAACTGTATACATATTAGGCATATGTAAACTGGAATTACCATGAGAACAAACATCTAATGCCACATCAATAGAGTCACAATTTTCAATTAGCATTAACATAAAATACTGTAAATGAACTGTTGATTTCTTGCTTTTTTTTTGGAAATTCTGTATCATGTCTTTTTTTGTCATGTTTTTAAAATATTTTTTTTAAATTATAGGAATAACAAAGTAATTTAGTAGATTATGTGGTCAAATGTATTAATATCTAAGTAATGAAATAGCCATTGTAAATTTAAACCATTTTGCATTAGTTTATATACTGTCATGTAACTGTACTTGAAATTCTTCAAAATACCTTGCATGCTTACAAAGAAATTTAGTGAGCTTTATAATTCCTACTTTTAGCAATAAAATGAGAGATAGAATGATTCCTTTCCAAAGAATTTCCAAGATCTTCACTGTGGAGATTCAAAATTTTTTGAATTCTTCTGTATAATTTATAGTAATGATTCTTAGTGACTGTATAATGTAAGTGATTTCAAAATATTTGTGAGATTGATGTATTGTATTGTAATTTCTTTTTATCACTTCACTTTTAACAAATGAATTTCCCTGATTTTATACTAATGCAATCTCATTGTCCAAGGCAATAGAAAACAGGCTGCTAACAACTGAAAGCATAATTTACCTAGAAGTTCACTCTTATATATTTGACTTCTCTTTAACTTTATACAAACAGCCAGGGGTGATGGCACACTCCTGTAATCCCAGCACTCAGGAGGCTGAGGCAGGAGGATCCTTGCAAGTTTGAGACCAGCCTGGGTTACAAAGTGAACCCAAGACCAGCCTGAACCACGTAGCGAGACCTTGTCTCAAAAAGACAAAAAAAATTGTACAAAAAACATACTAATGTACAAATATCATACTTTCCTTGTACATGAATATTATTTGATTCCTTATTTTTAAATAACAACAGGTATATAAGAAAAAAGGTATGGAAATCCTTTCCATGCTATTTCCTTCTAGAGTTAGGAGAGTAGAGATATTGCACATAATGTGTATTTAAAATGTTTTAGCCATCTGTTCATACCTGGAATGAATGACGTCTGTAATTCCAACATTCACTTAATCCATTAATGTTGCTTTAAATGTACTTGGATGTATTTGAGACAGGAAATTTATTTCTCAGGTCTCTGGAAGCTGAGAACTTCAAGCACAGGGTCCAAACATATTTATTATTCACTGAGAGTCTTGTCTCTGCTTCAAACATGGAACATGAAGGTCTTCTTGAACTGAAGACATTCAAGGGAAAAGCAGTGCTCTGTCTTCATATGAGAGTAAGCTAAAGGGAGGAACTATCTCTGTCAAGTCCTTTAATAATTGTACCTGATGTCATTTGTGAGAGGAGCCCACATAGATTAAGCATCTTTTCAAGGCTACATCTCTTAATAACATATCAGCAATATCTGAATTTTGCAAAAGATACATTGAAAGTCTGTCAAGACTTTATATATATATATATTCTCATATATATATATACATATATATTCTTATATATATAAATAAATATATGTACATATACATACATAGAGAGAGACAGAGAGAGACAGAGAGAGAGACAGAGAGAGAGAGAGAAATCTTTTTGGTAGTGTTGAAAATTGTGCCCACTATTCATATTTGGCAATGAGCTCTCCAGATAGTTTGTGAAGAAGTTGCTAATGGCTTTTTTGTGTAAGATGTAAACAAAAATATTAGTTTGTTGATTTTACTGAAGAATGACAAAAGTACTAGAAAAGGTAATTTAGAGTCCCCCAGGAAAATTTCATCCAGCACTGCCTTTGAATTGATAAGTTGCTACTGTCCATTGTGTACACCAACAAACTAGCAAATTTTTACAACTCCAAGTGTTGTGTGGAAAAATCATTTCAATTTTGTTTGTCATTTTTTATTCTTGAGTCTTAACTTTTCTTTAAATATTCATGATAGAAATCATTTTTTGATATACAATTCAAAAATATTTCATCTAATTTTGTGTCTTTTAATTTCTTGACAAAATATTTTTATGCACAAAAGTTTAAAGTTTAGTGGATTTGCTCAATATATCAATTTTACTTGGTTTATTTAAGGTGCCATATCCACTGTCAAATTTGAGATTGCAATGATTCAGCCATATTGCTATTGAAAAATTATAGTCATAGCTCTGGTATTTACATTCTCATTCATTTAAAAAGTCATATAATATGAACTAAAGATTGAAATGTTTTATTTTGCATTCTAATAATCAATTTTATTTCCAGTATACATGACTTTTCCTGATGAATTGGTTGACATTCTTTGAAACAGTAATTGACAGGATTCCAAATTGAGAGAGTAGAGCAGAAGTGTGTGTGAGAAGCTTGGAGAGATGACACCTGATAATGCAGTCAGCAAGTCCATTGCTGTTAAATTGAATAGGTCACAGTAGTAGATAATACCTATTGACTAATCTAAGACCACATCAATGGAGAGTGGAATCTAACTGTGATCTTCTTAACAACACTAGTCCCTTCATGCTATTTGACCTGAAAACTGACCATGTGCACATATATACACTCATGTCCATACACATAAAGAAAAAAGCATGTACATAAATACAGAAATATATTAAATAAATAAATAACATCAAACTTTCTCCAACACTTATAAAGCAGACCTATACTCTCTAGACACACGCCTCATTTCACAACATGTACATATATGACATAGTTTTAGAAAGTTGAAATACTATTATATACAGTTTTCAGCCTCCAAATTGTGAGCCTGCCATATTTCTTTTTTGCACTCACATTCTAGTTAAACTCATACTAAGTGTTATCAACAGTAATCAAGTTTTATGGACAAAACTATTCGTAATGGTACATATCATACACATATTATCTAGATTTATGCCACTCATTAGTGAAAGGTGTTCAGATTATATCCAGGCTTACTTCTGTAAATTACATCCAAGGCAATTATTATGTACATCTTGATCACTTTACATTTTTTCAGTGAAAACAAGGTATTTTGGGCTTATCAAAATACAGGATGTGCTTCATATCTGTTGATTCAAATTCAAGTGCTTACATAAATTAATACCTTTAGCTAGTGATACTATTTTGTAATATTCTGTAACTACTAATCCTGGTCTATACACTCATTCTCTTCCTACTCTATTTTTTATCCTGAAACTGTCACTTTTTCCTAAGATGAATGAACAAATCTTTCATGAATGGTACTAGATTGCTCAGAACATTCATAAATCTTTCCTCAAGTCTTCTACTGTGTGAAAGTCACATATGTAGCCCCAAAATTTTCATTTAATTGAGGTAGTGGTTGAATTTCTTAAACATGACCTTAGTTTAGTAGTACATCCATGAAGAAAATAAATAAAGTGAGCTCCTAAAAGATTAGAATGACAAATGTAGTGAAGAATGTTCACTTTGGACATATGTGTTAACAGTATTATATTAAGTTTATTAGATTCTTTCAAAAGGAACATCCTCCTACTGTTGGATTTTTGTTACTGTAAATTGACACTAGTTTTCAGGAAAAGCTAGTAGAAATAGTAAGTGCTTATTACAAACTCAAAGTACGTTCTGTGCAATTTTTGTCAGGCAGCTGTGTTGCTGATTTCCATGTTTTTGAATGGAGCTTCACTGAGGTGTCCTATTGGGTATACACAAGGCAGTAATTCATTATGGCAGATAAACCAGTCCTGTTATGCTCAAAGTTATAAAATCATGGAATCTTGAAAGAAAAATGGTTAAAATGATTTGGGTAACAATAAACTAAATGATGGACTTTGGTGAGG
Organism: Cuniculus paca; assembly: GCA_004365215.1. Lineage (NCBI taxonomy): Eukaryota > Metazoa > Chordata > Mammalia > Rodentia > Cuniculidae > Cuniculus > Cuniculus paca. The sequence continues at coordinate 75,913 of RJWT010000064.1, forward strand.
GAGTACTAGAAACATCCTACTGGAAATAGTGCCATGTGTGGGGCACTGTGGGACCCAGACATCCAGACCCAAGCCTCACCTTGTGAGTCAGCATTAGTGTGAACTTTGGGAAGGGAGAACTAGAATCATCCTGCTGGAAACAGTGCCATGCATGGTTCGCTGTGGGACTGGGACATCCAGATCCAAGCCTCTCCCTGTGAGTCAACATCAGCATGGACTTTGCGAAGGGAGAACTAGACCTGTCTCACCTGAAATAGACCCATGCACTGGTTGCTGCCCAGACCAGAACCTCCAGAGCCAAACCTCTGCCCATGGGCCCCCGCTGGCAGGGGGGACAGTTAGATCCCAGCTCCTTCAGACTTGTGGGCTACAAACAAAAGTGTCAAACCACTTCCCCAAACAACTGGCAGATCCAGAGAAACACAGGCTCTAGTGATAGTTATTAAACTGAAATCCAATTGAAAGCCTGTGTTGCTTTGGTGTTTCACTGACCTTGTAGGTCTAGGGTCAGTGGTCTGAGCATCTATTCAGAAGATAGCGGTATGCAGCATGGCATCTAGGAGGGGTCTCCTTCTGAGGGCAGTAGTCATTGTTGATTCCCTGTAGTCTCACTCTGAAGTCCTACATTGTTTATTGTTTTATTGTGTTGGGTTTTATTCTCTTTTGCTTTGTTTGATTATATTATACCCAGTGACCTGAGCAGCTATTTCAATGATAGTAAGATATATATGTTAGTCATTTTTAATTTACTGTTGTCTTGTTATGTAGTCTTTTATTGTACCCATTGTTTTGCTTTTACTGGTTTTATTCTATTCATTCTGTTTGAATTTTACTGTGCCTGAAAGTATCTGCAGCTATTTTGAAGACAACAAAAGGCATTATGATAATTATTGTTAATTTTGTAATGTTGTAAAATCCTGTATCACTTACTTGAGTTTGTTCTGAATGGTTTTATTCTGTTTTATTTTCCTTTGTTCTATCCTTCTTAAAATAAGAAAATGAATAAAAATTTAAAAATAAATAAGTGAAGTGTTTTCATATGCAAATATTCTGGGGGACATGTACTTATTTTGTTGAAAAACTTGCATACAATCTAGAACATACTAAGATGCTTTGTATTTCAACATTTCTAATAGTTTACCTCATTGTCAAAATTTACACATGTACTTGCAAGTGAATCTATGGAATATCTGCTAACTACAGCATGTGCTGAAGAATTCAATTATGGTTGAATGAGAAACTAGTCCCTATCAAGAGAAAAATTATATATAGTGGTGAAACTATGTATTACATAACTAATAGTATTACAGATAAAATATTAGCAGTAATGGTAATTTGGACCACTAAATGCTAATTTGAAATCATACTTTAAATGAATTATGTGTATTAAACATACAATGTAAATCTGTTATTATTGTTATATTGCAAATACAGTATTTTATATTGAAATGTCAACTCAAAGACCCACACACTTATTTTGGGGCTTTTTAGAGTAGCTGGATACGTTTATGAACATAGATTAAGGGTATATGTCAGCTAAATTAGTCCACTAATTGGTTTAGCATAGTTCTGGGTCTTGATAAGTGGAAGGCCCACTCTGAGTGTGAGTCACCCTATCCAAAAGTATTGCAACCTGGATTGGATAAAAGAAAAAGGACACCTCTATACTGCTTCTGCTATATTCTGCCTGGGTGCCAGTGGCCATCTTTCCTCAGTCATGTCCCATGAATTGAAATTAGCTAACTGTGAACTTAAACCTCTACAAATTGAGAACTATAGTAAAATGTTCTCCCTTTCACTTTCAGTGTTGAGTATTTTGTCTCAACAATAAGAAAAATAGCTAATATAGATAGTAATCTTTATGAATATTCTCATTTAGTTTTTAATCATTTGTTGCCTAAAATCTTATAACTTGTCAGGTATTCTCTCTTTTCCAAGTCTTACACTCAGCAATTATCTGTTAAGTGAATACAGAATTTTGGTAGTAAGACAAATCTGATCTTACCTCCCATGCTTAAATCATTTTCCTGGCTTCTCTATACTTTAGATGTTTCAAACTCTTTATTACTTCTTGAGTATAATCTACATCTTTGCTCATCTTCTTCCTTCAAAACTAAATTTCACCCTGGGAAGTGGTAATCACTACCACATTTGCTTCTCTCTTTATGTATTATTCTTTTCAGTTGCTTTCGCCTATTTTACACACCCTGAAAGTCCCACTCAATAATCAATCATGTCGATACACCTTTTATTACCCCAAAAACTTTCTTTTAGGATTGAGTTCATTTTTTATAATCTTTTGACAGTCTTATATTACTTCTTTACACTCTCTAAGCTTTCTGTAAGGTGTTTGGGGGTAGAAATTGTGTCTACAATTTTTGTCTTTATATCTAGCATATAACTGTGGTTCATGCCAATCACTTTTTAAATATTTTTAGAGTGCATGGTTGACAATTTCATGTTGAATTAGTCAAATACTTAGTTTCACTGATACTGTTCTCAAAATATCTCACCTATTTCACCTTATTCTTTAATGATGATATAAGTAAGACATTTGATGGTATTGAAATGTGTGGTTTTCTAATTGGCAACTCTTTATCTCACTTTTCATATCTTTCTCACTGTGAGTCAGAATAGTAGAAAAAGAGACCAAAATCCTTCAACCTGAAAATGCAAAGCAAACAGAAGAAAACACAGAGGAATGCAGTAACATTAGGGAAGTATTGGGAAGGTTTGCGTTGCAAGTCTCCAATAATATCAAAATTTTTTTAAAAAATGAATCAGTAAAATAGCAAATTCCAGTACTTTTCAATGAGTTACACTTCAACTTTCATCATTTCTTAGATAGTGCAGTAGGTCTTCAACACTGAAAAACAGAAAATTATATGGCATAAGAAAATGTGTGCTTGAATATACCAGTGAAGTTTTGGAAGGAAAATGATGTTATGTGATCAAAGAAGTCTAAAGCGTACTTGTTTTGACATAGCAAATACATATTTATATGTTGAAATATCTATGTATACATATAGATATATATTCTGATCCAGTTTGCATGTATAATACATGAATTGTATTTATAGACAAATTGACATAGCTTGAGAAAGCAGACCTTATTGCTAATTCTATCTGAATATGCTCAGAAATTAAAATGAGCATTAAATTATAATACTGTAGAATCAATTGCATTTGATTTCTAATGATACTATAGTAGCAAATATAAATGCAAGCAAATTTGATGGGGCATACTCGGGGTTAAGAGAAAACAAAGAAAGAAATATATATATATATTCCACAAGGTAAATGGAAACTTTGTGTACATACATATCATTTCATATACCACAAAGATGTACTAATAAGATAACATATAAAAAATTTGTAAACAATTACTTGAGCTTCAGAATAAGTTGATCTTAAAAAACTTAAGGAAATAGCTTCCCACACTTAGTCTATAATCTATAATTTATCAAGTGAGTGTGCATGATACTATTTATGAGGAAAGTGTGAGATAATTCATTTGGTAACGCTGTTAAACATTTTAAATGTTACCAAATGGAAAAGTCACATTATCAGAAAAGATTTATTATTATTTGCCCAATTTTGTTACAGAATGTTGACAGTCATTAATCCACATAGCTACAATTACTAGGATATTTAGTTAGATTTAGTTTTTCATGTCATTGTAGAGGCAATGACAATATAGTGAAATACTTACGTAACTTGTAAAAATAAATCTGGACTTTTCAGTTTTTAAAGTTCATGATTTCTTCTATTGCTCTGTGATTAAGATGGCCACAGGGTTCTAACTGTTCCTCAAATGTAAGCTTTTACAAAATATTTGTGAAATTGGTAAGTTATGTTATATTTTCATTTTTTCATTTCACCTGTGACAGATAAGTTCCTCTGACTATATTCATGCATGCTCCTCTTCCTAGGGAAAAGGAAAGTTATGCCCACATTTTACCCACTGAGATCATAAGTTCAATGAGATTTCTCTGTAAAAAAGAAAGATTTTTGAATTCTTCTTTTTCAATATGTGGTGCAAAATTCAAAGCAGAGCAAAGTATCATATTTTTCCTTCTCCACAAGTATAATTGGCCTAATTAATTTTGAGATAAGAATAGGAATATGAAAAGAAGGGAATAGAAGTCCCCCAATATGATATTCCAGAGTATAACAAGGAGAGAAGAAAACAAAACATGTATATATAAAAAGTGTACTTCAAGTATTTTAGCAGTTCATCACAGGAAGAAATGAAACATACAAAAAGATATTCTCTTGGTCAAGTTGTGTTGCTATAAGAAAATACTTTTATAATTTCTAAAGAATGAATTTATTTCTCAGAGTTCTAGATGATAGAGAGTTTAAGAGGAAGGCAATAGCAGGTTTATTGTCTACTGAAGTTTTGTTATCTACTTCCAAAATGGTCCCATGAATATGAAAACTTCCAGACATTTTGTGTATGATGTGAGATATGACAACATCCATCACATATATGATGTGCATATGCATTGTCCTAGTGTAAATTTGAGAATGAAACTATTGATGACCAAAATACTGGTACAGGAGTATAAAGAATATGTTCATCTAAACAGATCTTTAATTTTTCCACTGTTCATTATTTTCAAAATAATTGCTTTGAATATTTTGCTAAATGTATAAAATATTTGTCTGTTAATCTATGTGAACTCATTGTCTGCATTTGTTTATGCTATTCATTGCAATTATGTAGAATTGCTGTTGTACTTTTTGTGTTATTCTGGATTATTTTATATATAATTAATTTATCATCATTATTTTCATTTTTACTTTGTGGAAAAAATAGAACAAAATTTTTAAATAAAATAATAGAAGAATAGCCATAGTTAATACATTGCATATTGGTATTTTCAAAGTAGTTATTCAGTGTAAAAGATATGGGCATAAAAATTTCTCCAAAAGATATTAGTGCAAAGCATTTTATTTTATTTTATTTTATTTTATTTTATTTTATTTTATTTTTAAGAGAATGGCACAAAACAAACCAAAACAGAAAAAAAGGAAAAAAAAAAGGGAAACAGAATAGAGTCAAACACAATACAGCATTTCAAAAAAGAACACAGAAAGCTACACAGGTCTTCAAAACACAACAGGAGGTTAACTATGGTTACCCCAGTGTCTCTTGCTTTCCTCAAAATGGTTGTTGATACACTTACAGACAATAAACTCAAACAAAACAAAGAAATACAAAACCAGATAAAACAAAAGAGCACTACAGGCAATAATGTTGGCCAGCAAGAAAACAGTGATGGCTACCGTACTGTTACATTTTTCAAAGAGCTGCTCCTATTTTCTCACATATTGCAATCAAATTGTAGGAAAGGGACTTAAACCAATCAAATCAAGGAATCAAAGCACTGTTGGACTTCAGAACCTTTTTTCCATATTTATCAGGAATTTTCTATCTTATTGAGTCTTTCAGTGTCTTACACTAGGGAAACAATATGGTGTTTACACATGTGGGTTTGGTTTATTTCACTTATGAGTATGGTCTCAAGTCTCATCCATTTACCTATAAAAGCCTCAATGTGATCATTTTTAAAAGCTGAATAGTACTCTGTTGTATAAAAGTACCACATCTTTTTTATCCATTCTTCAATTGATGGAACTTTGGGTTGTTTCCAAGATTTGGCTATTACAAATTGTGCTGCTATAAACATAGGTGCACATACATCACTGTGGTAAGATGATTTCACTTCTTTTGGGAATATGCCCAGAAGCAGAATAGCTGGGTCAAATGGGACTTCCAGGTCTAGCTTTTTGAGAAACCTTGAGACTGACCTCCACAGTGGTTGCACCAGTCTGCACTCCCACCAACAGTGGAGAAGGGTACCTTTTTCCCCACAGTCTCTTCAGCATTTATTGTTGGTGGTTTTCTTGATCTTGGCCATTCTTTCTGGAGCGAGATGAAATCTCAGAGTTGTTTTAATTTGCAATTCTCTAATGACCAATGATACTGAACCTTTTTTCATGTATTTATGTGCCATTCATATTTGTTCAACTGAGAAGTGTGTTTTCATCTCTGATGCCCATTTTTGGATTGGGTCTTTGAATTTCGAAGGCCTGGTATTTTCTAATTCTTTGTATGTTCTAGATAGAAGGCCTTTGTCTGAGGGGCAGTTGACTGGAATTTTTTCCCAGTTTGTGGGTTTTCTTTTCACTCTGTTGGAGATTTCTTTTGACATACAAAAACTTTTTCACAAGACAAGATCCCAATTGTTGATTATGGGAAGTGTTTCTCATACAGTTTGGCTTTTGTTCATGAATTCTCCACCTACCCCTATGTCTTCAAGATTTCTACCTACTTTGTTTTCCAGCAGATTTAGTGTTTCTGTTTCAATATTTGGATCTTCGATCCATTTTGACTTTACCTTGGTGTATGGTGATAGGCTTGGTCTAATTTTAGTTTTTGGCATATGGAAAGCCAGTTTTTCCAACACCATTTATTAAAGAGGCTATCTTTCCTCCAGTGAACATGTTGGAACCCTTTGTCAAAGATAAGGTGGCTGAGTGTATTTGTACTTGGGGTTGTATCTTCTAACCTATTCCATTGATCCTGAGGTCTGTTTTGATTCCAGTACCATGCTGATTTGAATACATTAGCTTTGTAGTATAATTTCAAGTCTGGGATTGTGATGCCTCCGGTCCTGCCCTTGCTGCCCAGAAGTGCCTTTGCTAGTCTAGGTCTTTTGTGGTTCCAGATGAATGTTAAGAATGATTTCTTTAGATCTGTGAGGTATGCTAATGGTATTTGGATGGGAATTGCATTCAATCTGCCTAACAATTTTGGGAGAATGGACATTTTCACAATGTTTGTTCTTCCTGTCCACAAGCATGGAATGCCCTTCCATTTTCTGAGATCCTCTTCAATTTCTTTTTTCAAAGTACTGTAATTTTCATTGAATAGATCTTTTGCTTCCTTTGTTAGGTTGATTCCTAAGTATTTCATTCTTTGGATGCTATGGTAAAGGGTGTGGTTTCTCTTATTTCTCTCTCAGTATGTTTGTTGTTTGTGTACAAGAATGTGACTGATTTCTGAGTACTGACTTTGTATCCAGCTACATTTCTGAATTTGGTTATGATATCCAGAACTCTTTCTATGGAGTTTTGTGGGTCTTCTATGTAGAGTATCATGTCATCTGCAAATAGTGATAACTTAACTTCTTCCTTTCCTATTCTTATTCCTTTTATTTCTGTCTCTTGTCTAATTGCTCTGGCTAATGGTTCCAGCACTATATTGAACAGAAGTGGTCCAAGTGGACATCCTTGTCTTGTTCCCAATTTTAGAGTGAAAGCTTTCAGTTTTTGACCATTTAATGTGATACTGGCTGTTGGTTTGTTATAGATGGCTTTTATCAGATTGAGGTAAAGGCCATCTATTCCAACTTTCTGTAAGGTTCTTATCATGAAAGCATGTTGGACTTTATCAAAATCTTTTTCTGCATCTATTGAGATGACCATGTGCTTCTTATCTTTGGCTCTATTGATGTGGTGTATTACATTGATTGATTTGCATATATTGAACCATCCTTGCATTCCTGGGATGAATCCCACTTGGTCATGGTGTATAATCTTCTTGATGACTTGCTGCATTCTGTTTGCCAGTATTTTATTGAGAATTTTTGCATCTATGGTCAATAGAGAGATTGGCCTCTAGTTCTCTTTCTTGACTGGGTCTTTCTCTGGTTTTGGTATTAGGGTAATACTTGCTTCCAGGAATGATTTAGGGAGACTTCCTTCCCTTTCAATTTCATTGAAGAGTTTGAGGAGTGTTGGCATTAAGTCTTCCTTGAGTTTCTTGTAGAACTCAGCTGTGAATCCATCAGGACCTGGACTTTTCTTGGTTGGTAAGGTTCTAATTACATTTTTGATTTCATTAACTGAAATTGGATTATTCAGTAGTTTTACATCTTCTTGGTCCAGTTTTGGTAATTGATATGTTTCCAGAAATCTGTCCATTTCTTCTGTGTTATCAAACCTATGAGAGTAAAGATTTTCAAAATAGGAATTCAAGATCTTCTGAATTTCCACAGTGTATGTAGTGATATCTCCCTTTTAATTCCTCATTGCATGAATTTGAGTTTCTCTTTCCTTTTTTTAATATGGTTGGCTAGTGGCTTATCAATTTTTTTTACTCTTTCAAAGAACCAGCTCTTTGGTTCGTTGATTCTTTGTATTGTTTTCTTAGTCTCAATTGCATTAATTTCTGCTCTGACCTTTACAATTTCCTCCCTTCTTTTGGCTTTGGGTTGGGGTTGTTCTTCTTTTTCTAGAAGTTTCAGGTGTAACATCAGATTATTTATTTGCATTCGTTCTGTTTTCCAGATGTGGGATTTCACTGCAATAAATTTCCCCCTAAGTACTGCTTTCATTGCATCCCACAGGTTCCAGTAGGTTATATTTGTGTTTTCATTTGCTTGTAGATATTGTTTAATTTCTTCTTTAATTTCCTCTGTGACCCACTGATCGTTCAGGAGTGTGCTATTTAATTTCCATGTGTTTATGGAGTTTTTGCAATTTCTTTTGTCGTTAATTTCCAGTTTGACGGCACTATGATCAGATAGTATGCATGGGATAATTTCTATTCCTTTGCATTTATTTAAGCATGTCCTATCGGCCAATGTATGGTCTACTCTAGAGAATGTTCCATGTGAAGCTGAGAAGAATGTATACTCTGATGTTGTTGGGTGGAAAACTCTGTAGACGTCTACCAGGTGCATTTGTTCACAGGTTTGATTCAGTTCTGTTATTTCTTTGCTGATTTTCTGTCTTGTTGATCTGTCTCTTTGAGTCAAGGGTGTGTTAAGGTCTCCTGTTATAATTGTGTTATTGCTTATTTGATTTTTCATTTCTATTAATATTTGTTTTATATAGTTGGGTGCTCCATATTTAGTGCATATATATTTAATATTGTTATTTCTTCCTCTTGGATTTTTCCCCTAACCAGTATGTAGTGACCTTCTTTATCTCTTTTGACCATTATTTGTTTGAAGTTTACATCATCTGCGAACAGAATAGCTACCCCTGCTTTTTTGTGTGTTCCTGTTGCATGGATTATTGTTTTCCATCCTTTGACTTTCAGTGTATGAGTTTCCTTTTGGGTTAGATGGGTTTCTTGTAGACAGCATATGGTAGGATATTGTTTCTTGATCCATTCTGCCAGTCTGTTCCTTTTGATTGGTGAGTTGAGTCCATTTACATTAATAGTTATAACTGATATATATTGGCTTGTTTTAGTCATGTTTCTGCAGCAGTTTCTTTACCTTTTCCCTCTGATTAATTGTTTGCCTGTTGGTGTTCTTCTTCTGTTGATGTTTTTGACATTGTACCTATTTTCATGTTTACCTAGAGTATCTTTCAGTATTCTTTGCAGGGTTAGTTTGCTGGTCATGAAGTTCTTCAGCTGTTCTTTGTCATGGAAGTATCTTATTCCTCCATCAATTTTGAAGGATAGCTTTGCAGGGTACATCAGTCTGGGTTGGAAGTTGTTTTCCTTTAGAACTTGAAATACTTCACTCCATGGTCTTCTTGACTTCATTGTGTTGAGAAGTCTGCTGTGTTTCTGATGGCCTTTCCTTTATAGGTGATTTGTTTCTTTTCTCTCACGGCTTTTAATAGTCTATTCTTATGTTCAGTTTCTGGAATGCTGATAATTATATGTCTGGGTGTTGATTTATTTTGGTTATGGCTAGTTGGAGTTCTATATGCTTCACTTATCTGTATGTCAGTTTCCTTTCCCATGTTTGGGAAATTTTGAGCCAGGACTTCTTTAAAAAGTGATTTTATTTCATTTGTGTTTTTTCCTTCTTTTTTCTTTACACCTATTTGTCTTATATTGTTTTTCTTTGCATCATCTTGCAACTGCTAAATTGATAATTCCTGATTCCTTGTTATTTTTAAAAGATGATTCCTTTCTTCCTCACTAGCTGCCAGCATGTCTTTGAGGTCTGAAATTCTCTTTTCACATTCATTGAGGTGGCTTTGCCAGCTTTTGATGGCTTTCTTGATTTCCTAGATATCTCTTTGAATCTGTTTCATGCATTCTAATTCTTTCTTGTATTCTTCATTCAAGGTTTCCATCTTTTTGCAGTGTTCCTCTATTTTTCCAACTATATCTTCTTTAGATGTGCTCAGCATCTCTTTCGTTGCATTCATCATCTCTTGTTTTACCTGGAAAATCATTTCTATCCTCAGTTCCTTTAAAGTCTCATAGAGTTGTTTCTTTACTTCATTTGTTATCATTTCAGAAGTTTTAGGTGTGTGGCTCATGTTTTCTTCTGTGTCCGTGTCTTTTTGGCTTCTTTGGGAAGGACTGGAGGTGCAAGATTTCATTTTGCCCTTTCATTTTGTCATTTTACTGCATTCCACTGTGAGAGGAGAATCCTATGTGCACAGTTGAGGTACCAAGGCTAGGTGATACAATGCACACCTTCAGCTCTAGCCAAGACTACCACTCTGGCTGTTCTGATGTTGGGTAGTGTCTGGGCAGAGACCAGGCAGGATGCCAGGGAAGCTCTGAATTTTTTTTCTCGGCCAGTGGGGTAAGCGTGCAGACTCCTACCTCTCTGTTGGTAAGGTCCCAAGCTGCACAGCCAGGTGGAATTTGCTCTATGCACCTCCAACCTGAGTGAGGCCCAGAGAAGCAGCTGCCAGCCCGGTCTGGGTGAATGCATGGGGCCTAGGTAGTACCCCAGAGATTCCCTAAATGGCCCAGGCCAATGGGGGACAGACACAAACCGAAACCCCCACTAGGCTCCTGGCAAAGTCCCAAGCTGAATGGGTAGGTGGACTTCGCTGACCATACCCCCAACTCAAGCCCGGCTCAGAGCAGCCACCATTGGGCCACCCCGGGTGAGTAGGCGGAGTGCTGCGAGGGCCCCAGGGATGCCCCAAAGGTCCATGTCCGATGGGGGCTGGGCTCCAATTTCTATGGGTCTGGTCACCCTTTCCACAGGTGCGCAGCTAGGTGGGGTTTGCTACGTATGCCCCAGATGGGTCCAGAGCATCCGCCAGCACGCTGCTCCTGGTGAGTGGGTGGGCCGCAGGTAGGCAGGGCCCCAGGGACGCCCGGAATGTCTGTGGCCGATGGGGGATGGACCCAAACTCCTACCAGTCTCTTGGTGAAGTCCCAAGCTGCTGGGCCAGGCAGAACTCGCTGGTCACATCCCCAACTCAAGCCCGGCTCAGAGCAGCCACCACTGGGCAGCTCCGGGTGAGCAGGCGGGGTGGTGGGAGGACCCCAGGGATGCCCCAAACGTCCGTGGCCCACAGGAGCTGGGCGCCGATTTCTGTGGGTCTGGTTGCCCGTTCCCCAGGTGTGCAGCTAGGTGGGGTTTGCTGTGCATGCCCCCAACGGTCCAGAGCAGCCTCTGCCAAGCTGCTCCCGGTGAGTGGGCAGGGCAAAGCTTTCTTTTCAATGAACTAAGAGAAACTACTAGTTTAACTGTCTTGTATATTTCTCCTTTTCCCTTCATTCCTTTCCCCTTTTCCCCACCATAGTTCCTCTTTACTTTTGAACAATTTCTTCCTATTTCATAGTATTTGTTGTACATTTTGGGCTTTATTTACTCTTTCAGTTTCTCATACCAGGGAGATAGTATGATGTTTACATGTGAGTCTGATTTATTACACTTACAGGCATGGTCTCAAATTGCATCTATTTATCTATATATGCCTCAAGTTTATCCTTCTTTATGGTGAATGGTATTCCAACATGGGAATCTGAGATGAATACACACTTCTCAGATGAAGAAATACAAACAGGAAATAAATATATGAAAAAATCTACAACACCATTTGAGAGATACAAATTAAAATAACACTGACATTCCATCTTACTCCAGAAAAAGTCGTTATCATCTAGAAATCAACCAATAACAAATTCTGGAGGGGTTGTAGGGAAAAAAAGAGCTCCTTTCCACTATTGATGGAAGTTTAGACTGCTGCAGCCACTGTGGATCAATTTGGAGTGTTCTCAAAAAATTAGGATTAGAGATTCCATACAACCCAGCTATTACCCTTTTGAGTATCTTCCCAGAAAAATTAAAAACATCATACTATAGTGACACATGTGCACTCATAGTAGCAAAATTTGTAATACTAAATCTGGAAACAAACCAAAGACCCATCATCTGAGGAATGGATAAAAAAGATGTGATCTTTTTAAACCGTTGATTTTTTTATATTGATGATGTATTCTGAAAAAATATTCTATTATTGTAACACATTTCTACTGATTTTTGGTCTGTATAATATCATGTCTTCTGTAGATCACATCTTCTAGTCCTGTATGATTCCATGTATTTCATTTCTTGCCTAATTTCCTTGGCAAGAGATTGTTAAACAATTTCAAATAGAACAATAATAATGCAAATCCTTGTGTAATGTTTTCTTTGAGAAAACTATTTTTCATTAAACTATGTTTCATTATATATCCTTTTAACCAATTTGAAATTGTTTCAGTGATTATTTAACTATATTTAGCAGAAAGTTTGTTGACTTTTGAAAAATTTTTGTTTCTAAGTATATTTAGGTGGTAACACAGGCATTCTGTGTATTTTACTTTACTGATGTTGTATATTTAACACTGTGTTTGCAGATTTCTAAGCAATGTGGTGTTTAAAAGATCAGTTCAACAGGATTATGGTATATACATGTTTTTGCACATATCTAGTATAGTATTCTTGTCATTTTTAAGTTTTCAATATATGATAATAACAAATACTAATACTTATGTTTATTTGTATTTTGCAATGTCAGTTTGTGGTTTTAATATTGGTGTCTTATTGAATATGCTCATAATAATTTCTGGATTAGGGATATACCTCATAGGCACAGTGTCTGCCTAGCAAACACCAAGTCCTGAGTTTGAATCCTGATACCCACACACAGAAAAGAATTTTTCTCTCGTTCTATTGTGCATGTAGTTTTTCAAGAGTTGGTATTGATTTTTCTTTACATACCTAGTTAAAATTCATCAAACAATATGGGATGATACAGAAAGAATGCTAAATTATGACTCTACATAATAATAACCATTATTTTATACTGTCCTCTACAAATACATACAACATCACAATTTATCTGTAAAGTAGTTAAATGATGTGCATCTTTTAGAAATATATACATATAGTGGTATACTATATATATTATATATTATATATTACATAATACATGTCTTTAGGAGAGAATAATAATTATCATATTGTGTTAGAAGGCATGTTTTCCAATATTAGAGCTTTTGTATTCACATCTTATGTATAATATTAGTATTTCCAAAGGATACCAAAATCAAATCAGTGAATAATTTTAGGCCATGATAAAAACAACCAAGCAAGCAAGCAAACAAATGTACAAGCCACTACTTAGTGAAACTGATGTCTTTCTCAACAAAGTTGATGTTGTAGGAAGTAGATGAGAGTAACTATATTCTAAACCCACATACATTATTGTGAAACAAGTTGAGGTGAAAGAGATGAAAAACTTATTTTGTCTTAAGGAAATAAAAAATGGTGATAAGGCTGGATATATATTGAATTCAAACACTAATTTGTGTCCCAATTCTACAAAGGAATAAGTGTAAGTGTATATGTTATTTTCTAGAGCATGCGAAGTGTTTTATAAAATTGACCTTAGCCAAGACACAGGTAAAATTTCTGAAAATTCTCAAGAATTGATACAGTGCACATCTAATTATAGTGAAAAAAGTTCATTGAAAAAAAGCAAATTCATCATCCACTCTCAAATAAATACTTCTTGGAGCTCAGTTAAGTGCCATGAATTGACATTATAACTAATGACTCAACACTTTACACCAGTGCTCTAAACACAAGCACACACATGCTACATAAGCAATAAAAAAAACATGGTTACTAATGTATGAAGAAATTTCATCACATATAGTTGCAGGAACTATAATATAGCAGCTTTACTTACCACTCAAATGAGAAAAAGCTCTAACAAAGGGATCAAAATTTATCTACACAGTGCAGTGTCTTTCTGCTTAAATATCAAAAATAATTACAGCGGTATGAGAGATCTCTGTAGGCAAATGTGATTGCTAAAGATATAGACTCTTTTTATTACTTTGAAATACACAACATTTGATGATTAATTGATGAGAATACCTGTGAAAGCAATATGCCATGTGAAATAGGAAGATTTGTAGACAAGCTTTATCGATGAAAGCAAAATATGTAATTAAAATACACATGCTTTCTTCTTCAGTCATGAAAATTTACTAATGTAAAACAAGAATGAAAAGAGAATTATGATAAAATGAAAGCTATTAAAAAATTCCTGAAAAAGAAAGGCATTCACTGATTATAAGAAATGCAGTCAAATGTATCAAACAAAATGGAATAGAATGCATTAAAAAAAGATTCAATGAGTACAGCAGAAAAATTAGTCAATTTTCTCTATTCTTGAATGAACCTTTTGTGGAAAAATTCCCAAGGCAAGCCAAATCAGAAGGAAGACACTTTGCACCTTAGGACAAAAGAAGACAGCTTTTTGTTGTTGTTGTTGTTGTTGTACCGGGAATCAAACTCATGACCTTGCACTTGCCAGTTAGGTGCTTACACTGCTGAGCTAAATCCCTGGCCCAAAGATGGCAGTTTTAAGGCAGCATTCATTTATGCATTTATGTATTTTTGTATTTATTTATTTATTTTGGGCAGTGAAAAAATAATTTATTTTTTCAACATGTTCTATGTGATTGAATGATTTATACATCCTTATTCCCTGCAACAACCTTAGGAAGATAGTATTCGGAACCAGATATGTTTGAATCCAAGGCACATAATAGGAAAATGGAAAGAAAATTCAAAGTTAATGAGGAGTGACTAAATTGTCAAGACTATTTTGTCCCATTTCTTGCTTTTGAGAAACCCTGTGCTCTAAATACACTGATAGATCTATTACTCCTAATTCTGATCTCAGGAGAAACAATACTGAGCCACAATCTTTCTGTTTGTTTTGAGACAAGGTCTTGCTATTTATTCCAGGCTGGCCTCAAACTTGCAGCATTCTTCCTGCCTAGGTCTCCTGAGTGCTGGGATTATAGCTGTGCAACATATTGCCCTGCTGTACTGACTCACAATCATACAGTATTGTTATTATAAAAGCCCGATTCAATGCCACTTGACCCATGAAGTCCCTCTTCACCATAAACTGAAAGAAAAATAATTTTTTAAACTTCAACTGTTATCTATAACTCTAACAGAATTCATCATTTATGTGATTTATCCTTTCTCTTTAAGTTCCTGTGGGTCAAGATCCATGACTAGTACATACTTGTAACTCTTAGAGGATCCACTACAAGGCTTGATATATCAAAGATGGTTAATAAATATTTGTGGAATTCATAATTGAATAAATACACATTGTAGGAAGGTTATAATTAAACACAATGCCTCAGATTTCTCTCAGCTCCTTTCATACTTTCCTCACAGGGATCATTCTGTGAATCTTTAATCATTTTAGTGGCTCTTGAAGTCCTCATGCTTCAGCTATAGGGTCTCAGAGAAAGCAGAGTTCCTTAACAAGTCCTAGCCACTGTTTCACAAATCATCAGTAAATCCCAGGACATTTCAGATCATTTTTCCAGGGGTGGCAGTCAGTGCTTGGTCTGAAAACATTTAAAGCACCTTCCAGAGGCAGAGTTCCCAAATTCCTTTGAAGAAAAAAAGGAGCCGTAAGGGAACAAACATAAGCAATAAGAAAATTTCTACTCAATGTTCACAAATTCCAACTGTACTGGTTATGGTTATACTGATGCACACTTGTGGGTATGCATTCGTGTGTAGAGTTTAGGACTTACATAAAAGTTTTAAAAATGTGAATAACATAGAGAAAATAAAGAAAAATAGGCAGTTTATTCCTTAATCATTTACACACTTCCCTTAAAAGAAAAAGCAAGATGTTTAGTCTTTTATTGTTATATTGCTTAGGTGAAAGAATGACTATGGTCAATATATGTAGGAAAATTAAGACCATATTTCAGATTAATGTGCAGGTCTTTTTTTTTTTCTTCTAAGATCCTCATATTATTTCTTCAGTTGGTTCCTTGAGTTTTGATCAGTGTTTGGCAGTTGATTCTAGCAAATCTTTTGCTTCATTTATTTTGGTGGATAAATTAGGATATCCACCTTCATCTGGGTGATTCAGAATCATGAATGCTCTGTGAGCTGTTTTAATCTTGGCTTTGCCAGCAGATGGGCTTATACCTAAAATAAGACTAGTTTCTCGCTGACTCATTTTCTGTTCAAATCTTCCTTTATAATAGGATGAAAGGTTAGGAAATGAAGTCTTCCTTGCAGTTTGTTCTAGAGGTTTCCAGACCTGAAATGCATAATGACCTGCAAATCCGAGAGCGGCAGCTCCCAGTCCTACAGCTCTTAAATTTTTTGCCTTGCCTGAGGGCGTGGTCCGTGCCACATTCTAAGTTCTCCCTGGATCTGACGAGGTCCTCACTGTTGTGTAGGGGCTTCCTCCTCTTCACTGCTGAGGAGACTGTGTGAAGTCAGAGAGCAGGCCTTCTTCTCATCTTCAGATGAGGGTGATCCCAACAGCAGCACGTGAGACCTGTACCAGTGACCTAAGTGGTGAGCAAGGTGTTTTCCTCATCAGGGAACTAGAAATGTTGTGGGAAATTTCCTAAGTTTGCTATTTTATAAATGTGTTCTTACATTATAATTGTGCCCCAACAAAACTTTTAACAGATGGTCTCCAATCAGAACTACAAGGAATTGTCATTCCATGGATGAAAAGTGACATTCACTGACACCTTATATTAAGGCTTAACTTGTTACCTAAATTACATTTAGTGTTCTTTTGTCTATAGTGATTTTAATGACCATAAACACTCACTTTATGTTTTATTGAAGAATTTGGCAACTGATTTGATGTGTTTGTCTCAATTTTGATTAATTTTATTCTAACTCTTGCAATGTGCGTGTAATCATTATGATCAATCCATCAGTTTCAATTCTTGCATTATCTGCCTTAGGATTTCTGTTTAGTTTTTGCCCAATTTGTCTGACTTTTATTGATCATTTCTTTGACCCTCAGTGTGAGTCACTGCCATCATGACTCAGGTTTATAGCTCTTTTACCAATAATAAATACACCATTAATAATTTTTTTGTACCAAAGAAGATACAGTAGAGCAATTTCGCAGAACATAAGTGCAACATTTTGGGGGCACAATTATAATGTAAGAGCACTTTTGTAAAATGGAAAACTTACAGGTATTTCATAATCAATTAGATGTCTCTGGTCAAGTTTCTGCTGTTTCTGCTGAATTTATTTGACCTTGATGTCTATAGCCCAGCTGCATACCTCTGGTGAGCACTGAGTCAGAACAATGGTCTATACCTTAAGGTATCCTGGCATAATACAAGGTCACCTTTAACTGTGCTCACTCTGTAAGAGCCACTCCTCTTGTTCCCATAGTGTTTCTATATTATGATAAGCAATTCTTCTTTTTCGACAAATCTGTTCAAGTCTAGCCTGCCTGTGAACACATGACTCAATGCAGGTAACCAATTATGTAACTTTTTGCCACTTGCTTTTTACCTCCCACTTCTAAATTCTATACAAACTGAACTCTTTCTAAATTCAGCACTGTTGCCTTTGAGGAATTATCCCACAGCAGTCCACTGGCATGAAGTTACAACAGTCTGCTTGTGTAAAGATTAAATGCTGCCTTCTTATCTCCTCAGTGCAAAGTCTTCCTTTCAGTTTAGTTTGGCTTGGCATGGCTTGGGAATTTTCTCTCAACAATATGAGAAAAGTTGAATGCATCATAAATTTAAGTGTTGGTCAATCAGATTGATAAATAGGGCCAACTGAACCAATGCTACTTAAATATGAACATTGTATTGACGCACTACATGTCTTTCTGCACCAGTGCTATTTTAAAAGGTGTGCACAAGTAAAAGCAATTCTTTATGTGTACAGTAATGTTCAAGACAACCAATTCCAAAAAGAATTGAGCCAGCTATGAGTAATAGGAAAACCAAGTTCCAAAATGTTGAAATTACTGAGGCATTTGCCAGGGAGAGGCAACAGTCAAAAGGACCAGTGCAGGCAGTATTTAGCTGACTTCCTTTCTTCCTATCTTAAATTCCACCTGCGGCAATAGATTTCTTCCTTGTCTAAGGGCAGATAATTTAAATCCCTATACCTGATGAACTGAGCAGAACACAACATTTAAAATGTAATTAAAGAGACTGAATATATGAAAACAGAGTCATCTCATTCTTTGCCTGTTTAATATCAGAGTAATGCAATAGACAATTTTCCCAATTGACCCATTCTATTTAAGGCCCTTTTCTAGTTAAGTCAAGTCATCAAACGATTCAAAATTACAGGTGAGTCATTCACAGGTTCAGAATATAAGCAAAGTCATCAGGGGACTTGAAATGCAAGTTCAGTCATTAACTCATGTACATGGCATTAAATAGACTAAAAGTGTTGCTTACTTTTACCATATATTAGGGCTCCACCTAGTCACTGATGTTGACGTTATGTTCTTTTCCTTCTAATTATTTTATTGGCCATAAACATTTTATGCTTTACTGAAGGATTTGTGAACTGATTTGATGTATTTGCACCAATATTCATTAAATTATTTCCTAACTCTTGCAAATTTCTGATATACATATATATATATATATATATATATATATATATATATATACACATATATGCTAGACAGATACATTTAGTACATGTGTTGCAATATGCAATAGATATATTGAATTAAAAAACAATAATATATATATATTTTTTTTTCCTTTGCTTATGGGGATTGAACAATGACCTCATACTTCCAGGCAGGTTCTGTGCCACTGAGCTACATCCCTGGCCCCTGATTAAATTTTAACCAGGTTATTTGAACTTTATTGCTCTCACTTTTTTAAATGTCATTCTGAGTTACTGGCATCATAACACAGGATTCTAGCACTTTTAGCAGTAATAAAGTTTCTCATTTCAATTCTTCTATGCAAAAAAATAGGCAGAGAAATGCACAGAAGATGAGACAGAAAAATGTAGACAGAAAAAGCTGAATGAATTTTTACTCTTTTTAAGGGAGTATTTATATAGACATGACACTTTAGAGATGCAAAGGTGCACAACAGAAAAGATTATAAGGAAATTTACACTAAGTATGACTAAAAGAAAAACCCAAATTGCAAAACATTAATGCTGATAATACCACATTTCACCAAAATTAAGACCTAACCAGAAAGTAACACTTAGCCTCATTTTTCTGAATGCTTGTAATATAAGCCCTACATCAAAATTGACCCAAGATGATATTGTCAGCTATACAGATGCATTTAGTACATCTGTTGCAATATGCAATCGATGTTTTGAATCACAAAACAATAATAATGTAAAATCAATTTTAATTACTATTATTGACATTAGTATTTAAATATAGACTAATATAAGTTGTAATTAAGAACTTGGAGATGCCCAAGTGGGAACTTTTGGATGAGTAGTAAATGCCTATGTAAACAGACAAGTTTGAGCTTTATTGCAGAATGATCAATTGAAGAATACACACAATGTGAGTAATGAAAATACTTGGTAATGAACAGATGTGTTTGGGTCTAATAGGAATTTTTACACATCTGTAAGACATGTGATAATACATGCACTTAATGCATTTATGTGAAATAAAGAAACATTTTCTGAATTTTTGGGATTGCATTTTTTTTCTTCACTTTTCTCTGGACAATGATTCTTAACTATCATTGTTTTTGTTACTATTCCTGACTTGAAAAATCTCCCATTAACCCTTGATTCAAGGGAAACATTGTAAAGTCTAGCCAGCAAGTGGGTACGATTTAGGTAAAGTATTCATGGGGTAAACTCACTGAAAACTGTGTTTCCAATGCACTATATTGACAAGAAGTGTTCATTTAAGGAGTCAGGACCCTTCAGTGGAGAAAAGATAGACTCTTCTACAAACAGCTGATTCAACAACACACACATGATAAAGGTTGAAGTTAGACCCGTATCTCTCACCATACACTAAACTAAAATCAAAATGAATCAAAGGTTTTAACATAACAACAGAAATACTTAATCTGCTAGGAGACAAAATAGATAAAACTCTTGAATATGAATGCATTGGGTAAGATTTTCTGAATAAAAACACAGTTGCACAATAAATAATATCAAGAATTGAAGAATGGTACCACATTAATTTTAAAACCCATTGTATAGGGAAAGAAAACCACTATCAGTGTGAAGAGACAACATACAGATGGGAAAATAATATTTACCACCTTCTCCTCAGACAAAGGACTGTCATATAGAAAATATTAAAATTTCAACAAATTAGACACCTCAGTTTTAGAAACACTGAAGTATACTTTGGTTATCAGTAGTTAGTTTCCCTTAACATTGGTGTAAAAGAGAACTTAGAAGGATTTCCATTTTTTTGGATAAGTTAAGGGCTTTGTTTTTGGTATGAGCATGGTCTATTTTGAATGTAAAAAATAAAGCATGAAAAAATAATCCCAGAATAGGAAAATGTATGAAGAGAAAAGGTCAGTGATTTCCAAGAAATGGGAGATATTGGGAGATGATAGTTAATTAGTAGAGTGCTTTGTTTTGGGATAGCAAAAATTATGTAAATTTTATTGTTGCCATGGGTGTACAAGTGTGTCAATGTGCAAAAATCTACAGTCTTACAATTTAAGTTTGTAAATTGTGTGGCATGCTAATTTTATTTTAATAAAGGTGTTATTTTTACAAAATTTAAGGAATTCTCAGGAGTGGTGGAGTGGTGCACAGCAGAGAAGCAGCCTCTGTGGTGTGAAGATGCTAGAATATAGCAAAGTGAGGAAGAGAAAAATGAGGGAAGTCATTCCCTGGGACCCAGCTTAGAACTGAAGGGAGAGTTGAAGCCCACGGAGAGAGTGAAGAGAGATCACAATGCAGAAGAAGGAGGTGGCAAGCAGTACATTCTCTCTGAGCCCTGACTCACTGCATGGGAGGGGCATCCCCTACCAGCAGATGAATAGTAACTACTGATAACTCCAGAGACCTCCACAGTGAAATGCAGCAGTGGATGCACTACATTACACTGGCTTGTGAGTTATTCTGTTGCCAAAACACACCAGGAAGGGGTGTTTGGCCATTAGTCATCTTGGAGAGGGATCAACTGAGCTCAGGCCTCAGAGCAACAGAAGACTGGGTTCATCTCATAGCTCCAGTGTCTGGGTAAGGCAGAATCATGTTCTATTTGGCAAGAGATCAAAGAACCAATAACAATCTGGTAGAAGTCACACAAGGTGTTGCTGACTGAGCAAGCCAGTTTCTACCCATGCATCCAGAAACCAGACTGAAATTCAGTGACATTAAACATGGAAAGTTGCTGAAATTACCCACTGCCCCACCATAAATCTACAGCTGGATGAATGTGATTAATCACCATGGGTCTGCGCTCTGTCTGCCGACTCTTTCTATAAGGGACAGCAGAGATATACACTGAAGTGGACCTATTTTTTGTCCTTCATTTTTTCACTTCTTGTTCTTTTATTTTCTTCATTGTTTATTCTTATTTTTACGTGAGTATGAACATTGTCTCTAGTTTTTTTTGTTACTATTGTTACTATCAGTCTGTTTTGTTCTTGTTTTTGTTTCCTTCTCTCCCTCCTGTCCTCAGCAGTTTTCCAAAGTGTGTGGATCCTTCCTTTGTCTTTTAGCCTTGCTTTTAATCACTTCACCTTCTATTTCTTTATTTTTCACACTTAGTCCTTTTAAATTATCTCCGCTCTAGGAGAAATCACCATATTGAGAGATTATTTGCTGTATACAATCTGGTTTGTTTTAGATTTTGTTATATAAGCACCAGTATAGTTTGCATAGTTAAGAGTGGAGAAACAATAGCTCAGTTGGACATTTTATGGGTTGTGTTTGGTGATATTTTATTGCTGACTGTACTATGTTAACCACGGTGACATATATTTGTTCTAAACTGTTGTTCTTCTCAGTATGCCAAGGATGACTTTCCCTATGGGCCATACACAACAATATAGATTATTTATGCCAAAGCCATAGAATCAGGAATTAGCTCAAACTGGCAGCAAATTCTTTTTTCCAATAAATTGAGATAAGATCATGTAACTGACTCAAAACTCAAAAATGAGCAACAACTAGAAGACACCTCTGAGGATTACTCATTTCCTTAGTTTCTCAGTAGTATCAATAAAGCTAACTACCAAATACAATGTACAAGCATCAACCCAGGAATTAAACTACAAACTCTGGCATTAAACAAAAAAAAAAAAAGGAAGAAGAAGAAGAAAATAAGACCTGCATATAAGGTGCAACATTAAACATCCAGTTTGCAAAAGGCATACCTGGGGTACAATGAGGTGTAACATTTCAAAATCTACCCACCTGGACTCCCTGAAGTGGTAACAGTGAAAATAACCAGAACATGAGTGAGGCTTTAGGAAAAATCAAATCAGAAATAATTTTCCCATCGCTAATGAGATGGTGATCATGTTGAAAGAGATGGATAATGATTATAGAGAAGATGGAGGTTTGAAAAAAGAAAAGTTTAGAAAAATGAAGGAATTCATGAATACCCAATGTAGGAAAGAAATGAAATCAGTGAAACAGATTCAAATAGATTTAATTCAGGAGATTAAAAATTCTATTGAAAATATACCAATGAGAATGAGCCAGTATGAGGACAGAATATCAGAACCAGAGGATAGCATTGTA
Source organism: Cuniculus paca (assembly GCA_004365215.1). Lineage (NCBI taxonomy): Eukaryota > Metazoa > Chordata > Mammalia > Rodentia > Cuniculidae > Cuniculus > Cuniculus paca. The sequence goes on from RJWT010000064.1 coordinate 98,703, forward strand.
GTTATTGATCCTGAAAACAAAGTACTCTTAAAAATAGCAAGGGACCATGAAAAATCAATCCAACAACAGCAAAATGATGCAGAGAATCATAGCGTAGGATACTGTGGAGTAAATGAAATAACAGGAGATAGCACAAAGGACATATAAAAAGCTGTTCATAGACGTAATGGCAGAAAACTTCTCAAGCACACAAAAAAAGAATATGACACACAGAAAAGTGAGGAACATAGAATTCCAATTAGGCAGGGTCAAGAGAAATATCTATATGAATACATATAATACTAGTGATTCCAGAAAATCAACACAGGTACAGAATATTAAAAGATGTTAGAAAACTAAACAAATCACTATAAAGCAAAGCCTATTAGCATCACAGCAGTCTTCTCAGCAATAACTTTAAGTGAAGGAGAGCTTGAAATGAATTATTTCATGTGCTAAATAAAACAAACCCCAGTCCACATCAATGTGCCCAGAAAAACTATCTTTCAAAACTGCTGGAGAAATAAGATACTTAGATGAAAAAGAACACCTGAAAAAATTCGTGATGGCAAAACCAGCACACCTGGGTATTCTAAAGGAGATTCCAAAGAGATAATGAGGATTGCAACTACAGAACAACCAACAGAATCAATCCAAAGCCAAGGCAAGTAATAAAACAGAGGGGGGAAAAGCAGGAACCAACAATAGGATATTAAGATGGCAATGATAAATCAATACATCAATATCAGTTATAGCCATCATTGTAAATGGTCTCAACTGACCAATCAAAAGAAACAAACTGGTAGAGTACAGTAAGAAGAAAGATCCAAGAATATGCTGCCTACAGGAAATACATTTCATTCAAAACAAATTCATGGACTAAAAGTCAAAGGATGAAAATAAACACTCCATGGGACAGGAGCTGGGAAAAAGCAGGGGAGTCTATAATGTTTGCAGGTAAAGTGGATGTTAAAGCTGTACTGATCAAGAGAGACAAAGAAAGCCAGGCCTGGTGGTGCACATCTGTAATCCCAGCACTTGGGAGGCTGGGACAGGAGGATTGTTGAGAGTTCAAGACCAGCCTGAGTTACAAAGTGAGCTCAAGGCCAACCTGAAAGGCATAACGAGACCCTGTCTCAAAAAGACTAGGGCCGGGGATTTAGCTCAGTGGTGTAAGTGCTTGCCTGGCAAGTGCTAGGTTGAAAAAAGAGGCAAAGAAGGTCATTAAGTCCTTTTAAAGGGAATAATACAAGAGGAATAAATTTACATATTATATATATATGTATGTATAGCATCAAATATCAGCTAACCCAAATATATCAAACAAATATTAATGAATGTGAAAGGTCAAATTAGCACTAATACAATTGCAATAGGGGACCTCATTACCCCACTGTCACAAATACACAGTTCCACTGAACAAAAAGGCAATATTCAAACTGAACCAAAACTGTGAACAAATGGACTTAGTATATTCCACAATATGAGAATATACATTCTTCTTGGCTGCACATAGGACATTTACCAAAACACGTCACATACTAGCTCATAGAAAATGCTTCAGTAAATGTGAAAAATTAAGATTATCCTGTGAATATTATCAGACCATAGTGCATCAAAATTAGAAATGAAAGGCAGAATAAAACACTAGAACGTCATAAACACATGAAATTTTAGAAAAAAGTCCTCTTGGATAACCATGGGTCACAGAGAAAATTAAAGGAGAAATTAGTCTCTACAATTAAATGATAATGCCAATACAACATACTGGAACTTATCAGATGCAGTGAAAGTAGTTCTAGAAGTGAAACTTATAGTGGTGATGTTCCATATCAGAAAATTAGAGTGAGCTCAAATAATCTAATGTTGAATCTCAAAATTAAAAGAATAGTCAAATACAAAGCTCATATGAGGGAGGAAATTATAAAGATCAAAGCAGAAAATAATACAACTGAGAAGAAAATAAAACAAAGAATCTGTGAATTGAATAGTTGTTTCTTTGAAAGATTAAATAAAATTGACAAAAGCTCAATCAATCTTATCAAAAAAACAAAAGACTCCCAAGACTCAAATCTATGTAAATAGGAATGAGAAAGATGAAATCACATCAGTAGCTACAGAAATGAAAGAAGACCATTAATGCATATTTTGAGAGCCTGTATTTTCATAAGATGGAAAACACTGAAGAGATGGACAGATTCCGAGTTATATACAAATTACCAAACATGAATCCAGAAGATAATACAATTCTAAATAAATGAATATCAATGATATTGAAGATGTAATTGGACACCTACCAACAAATAAAAAAAGAGATCCTGATTGATTCACTGCTGCATCTTACAGAAATTTAGAAAAGCTCTACTGACAATACTTCTTAAAGTCTTTAAGGAGATTGAAAGGGAATCAATATTTCCAAATTTATTCCTGGAATCACAATAACCTGATATTTTAGCATCTTCCAGAGAAAAATCCAATCAAAAAAAGAAAGCTGCAGGCAAATCTCCCTAGTCAACATAAGACACAAAATTACTCAATAGGATACTGGCAAACAGAATGCAGCAAATCATTAAAAAGATTATACACCATCAAGAAACATGATTGCCTGTAGTGCTCTTTTGTTTTTATCTGGTTATGTATTGCTGTGTTTTGTTTGAGTTTATTGTCTGTAAATGTATGAACAACCATTGTGAGGAAAGCAAGAGACACTGGGGTAACCATAGTTAATCTCCTGTTGTTATGTTTTGAAGACCTGTGTAGCTTTCTGTGTTCTGTTTTGAAATGCTGTACTGTGTTTGACTCTATTCTGTTTTCTTTTTTTTGTTTGTTTTTTTTTTGTTCTGTTTTGTTTTGCTTTCTTCTATTCTCTTTTAAAAAAAGAAGATTATGCACCATGACCAAGTAGGATTAATCCCAGGAAAGTGGTTCAACATATACAAATCAATAAATGTAACACACCATGTTAGCAGAGTCAAGGAGAAAAAAAAATATGATCATCTGAAAAGATGCAGCAAAAACATTTGACATAGTCCAGTACCAACTCCAGAAAAGAACCTTACAAAAAATTGGAATAGATGGTCTTTACGTCAATCTTATAAAAAACATCTATGACAAACCAGCAACCAACATCATACTAAATGGTCAAAAACTGAATGCTTTCACTCTAAAATAAAAAATGAGGCAAGGATGTCCACTATTACAACTCTTATTCAATGTAGTTCTAGAAACTTTAGCCAGACCAATTAGACTAGAGGAAGAATTAAAAGAAATAAGAATGGAAAGAAAGAAATTAAATTGTCAGTATTTTTAGATGACAACATATTCTACATAAATGACCACAAAACTCTACAAAAAGAATTTTAGATTTAATAATCAACTTTAGTCCCATAGCTGGATACAAAGTCAACACACAAAATTCAATGACAACCCTGCACACAAACAACAAACTCACAGGGATAGAAATTAGGGAGGCAACATCTTTCACAACAGCATCCGAAAATAATGAAATACCTAGGAATCTATCTAATGAGGGAAGCAAGCATGGTTACATGGAATCTTCTATACACTTATAAACAAGATTGAGCCTGGGATTTAGCTCAGTGGTGTAAGCACCTGCCTGGCAAGTACAGGGTGATGAGTTCAATCCCTCGTGCCAGGAAAAAAAAAAAAAAGGGATTGAAGAAGATATCAGAAAATGAAAGATGAAAGATATCCTTTGTTTGTGGGTCAGAAGAACCAGCAGAGTGAAAATGCCCATACATTCAAAACTGTTACATAGATTTAATGCAATTCCAATGAAAATACCAATAGCATATTTCACAGGATTAGAGAAAATAATCCTTAACTTCAATTGCAAACAGGAGTCTTAGAATAGCAAAAGCAATTCTGGGTAATTTAATAAAAGAACATCATTGTGACTTCCTCCTCTTGACATTTTAACTTAATATGTTTCATTAAAAATTAATAGTACTTCATTTGTAAAGGTGAATGTTTTTAGAATCTTTTCCATATGTCAAAATTGATAATTATCTCTGATTTCCAACTAACTATTTAAACATATCTCTTTTCAGACAGATGAACCGCTCTTCAAATAGTTCCTTTCCTTTGTGTGGGCTGTTTTCTGTAGTACACTGTGAATCCGTAGATGATGACTGTGTATATTTAAGAAGAGATGTGGAGAACTTTTTGCAATTTATGTTGCTTTAAAAATTGCCACATGGTATTTGACCCTTAGCTCTATCTTCTGTTATTTCACATTGTTTTGGGAGTAGAATAAGTACAAAAGTAACATGAATTTCTGGTTTTTATGTCTTCAGTATCCTATGTGTTGAAGGGCTAGAAACATCTGACTAGGTAAGAAATTACAGATCAACTTGGAAGAGGAGGAAAGTGTAATATTATAATCTAGTGGTACTGAGCTAAACCCTTTGAGCTTCAGCTAATATTTCTAACTAAAGTGACATATTTTTGTCTTACTATCCAGTTTCATATGATCATTCATTAAAACAAAAATAGAAACAAGTAGATAGGCAAGGCTGCATGCTGAAAAGCACTTTCATCTAGTATTAGACCAGGTCACAAGGTTTCAGGAAGGAAACTGGTTAGAAAGAACAAAAGTTTGTGAATCAAATAGAAATTTTGTAGAAATATGTTATATCTCTTAAGGAATGTGCTCTGCTAACCCTTCTACAGGATAGCAGTCTTGTCTTACTATTGTGCTAAAAGCTTCTGTAAATACACCATGCCTTCTATCTGCCTTAAATCATGGGTTATGTCTCTACAGGTGATCCTAAATTTTCTGTTACTTCTTTGATCATGAAAATGTCATTCTCCTAAACTTCAAAAAGTATTCTTTAATCACATTTGCCAGGCTATATGCACAATTTTTCTGTATCCTTCCTCTGTAATTTTTTCATTTTTCTATATCCCCAAATTTTCTTTTGTTATCCTTATTTCACTTCAGCAAATCTTTTTTTATTCTGATGAAATAGTCATATTTTTCTTAGTAGGAGATGAACTCCATTTATAATGAAGTTTCTCTCCTCTACTTCATTTTTTTGAATTAAATTTGTCTTGCTACTATGACATAGTATCTCCACTCAATGTTCTTTGACATACACAGAACAGAGGTCGGGTGAAAATAGGGTCAGGGAGGCAAGAATTAATCCTATGAATAGGAGTCCTATAATGTCTTTGGTTGTGTAGTAAGGGTGAAATGGGATTTTATCGGATTCTGAAGTGAGCCCAGAGGGATTGTTGGATCCTGTTTTGTGTAGGAATAATAAGTGGATTATCACTAGGCCTGTAATGATGAAGGGAGAGAATTGCAATTCATTTAAGTAGAAAATGTTTCTAAAAATACAACAAAATATTCCTTTTATCAATTCTACAAATAAGGTTGTGGTAGTAGCCAACCATGGGGAGCATGGAGGATGAAAAGATTACCTGGACATGAGATTTCGTTCAATCAACTGAGAGATTCAGATGGGACATTTCTTCATTGAGAGCAAACAGTCATTAGAGAACAAAAGAACCCCCCAAGCTGAAAACTCTGGTTTCAGTTAGACTACCAATGTGAGAGAAAAGAGCAGGAGAAAAATAGTTTGGACCAGGAGCTGTCTCAAAGCTAACCACATTTTCTTGGGGTTTAAGGAGCACATGTCCAGGACAAAATTCTTCACAAATACAAACTTCTCATTTGTTAATCATTTGACTCTTGCAACGCCTGTATGATTGTTGCCCCACAGTTTAAGCATTCATTCCTCACATAGCTGGTGTGTTTTTTGCTCCACAATTAGTGCATTCTCAAAGAGCCTACATGACATTTTCCTCACAGTTTAAGTATTTGTGTGGTTTTGCTCCATATTTAAACCATTCACACCTCATAGAGCCTGTGTGCTTTTGTACTGCAGTTTAATCATCCTGTTTAATCATTTACTCCTGGCCAGGCCCTGCACAAAGGTTTCAGTGATACTCATTTATTTAATATTGGCAGTAAAATATATGTCAAAAGAAATTCAATTATTATAGGAACTC
>RJWT010000065.1:0-15246 GCA_004365215.1 Cuniculus paca
AGACCTCAAAAAAAAAAAAATAGGCAAATACTGAAAGACTTAGTACTTTGGGGATTAAAGTATGGGTCATTGCAATGGGTCAGAAACTAACCCTAGGTGAGAAATGAGCAAGGGTAGGCAAAAACAAAATGCATATAAATTATAGTCTAAAGCCAGTTTCAGCTTCAAGGACTTTAGCTTGTACTGAAATCCATTAGTAGAGACTGCAACTGTCAACTATATGAGGAATCAGTGAGAGGTTCAATTTAATAAAGGCACAAGAATATTAGGACTGGGCGAGGTGAAACCTATCTTTCACACAAACCTCTGCTGCAGAAACCAGCTTGGAATAGGTGTCGTCCGGCATGGCCTTGCCTCAGCTGTACCTTTCTCTCTTTCTCCCTTTCTCCCCTTCTCCCCTTCTCCCTTTCTCCCTTCTCCCTTCTCCCTTGGGGCTGCCCTGGAGTCGGGGTGCGATGTGCCTCTGGAAACCAGCACATTACACATAGGAATCCCAGAGGCACAGAGGAGTTGGGGTTCTATGAGGAGTCTGTAGCAGGCTGTAAATAGATGCTTCCCACCGAGGCCTGAAAGGGCACATTCTGCATATCCTCTCAGAAGATTCCAGAGAGTTTCAGGGCTGGTCATCCATACAACTTTTTAGGTAACATACCCTTTACAGATAGGTTTTATTAACGTTCAGGTGTGATGAGGCCAATAGAGTAAGAGACGATTTTCAAGGAAAAAGTAACATGTTCCCAAGAAGAACCCCCACTACATTCAGGCCATGCAGGGCCACACAGAGGAGTGGCTATGGCAGGGAGGAATGGATGAGGCAGGATCAACAAGCTAAAATGGACTAGATTGGTTAGTTTGGATAATTTCTGCAGGCTCCTGGCCAAGAGCTGGTCATCAGAGCCTAGTACCTGGTTCTAGGGTGATTAGAGAAAGATGCTAGTGGTCTGGAGTGCGCACATTTGATCAAGGAGGTAGTTGGAGGGGTCTGGGTGTTATATTGGCTTGCTTCTACATGAAAGCACACTCGAGGGGATTTCTCCGCTGTTTCTAGGAGCAGTCAGCTATCCTGGGGATGAATCCCTTCCCTCCTGGAAATCATGTGTCCAGAGGTCAGACGTCAGACAAACAGAACACATAAAGGCGTGGTGAGAACACCCGTTTTGTTTTCCTTCCTGCTCTGCTTCACCGTTTGCAGATTTCTTTCCTATCCCTGGAAAGTGCGTGCATCCACCTTCAGGCCTCACTTCAATACCTCAGCTCTGATCACGCATGGCGAGCAGTTTCCGTGACCGCGGCTGTGGCGTGCATGTGGCATTTAAAAGAGAATCGGTTTGCGAAAATAAAAGAGCCGTTTTAACCAAAATCCAGGTCTGATCTAGAGGATGGTTTGAGAGATTAGAGAGTTGTATTGGTTTGTTTTTTATAAATACGGGCAAGAAGAGCAATTTCTCCTTAATCACTGCCCAAGTTGAAATTGAAAAAAAAAATGTATATGTTAGACATTACAAGGAAAACAGGATCTAAATCATGTAAAGAGTAATAGTAAAGGAAAAAGAGAGGCACTAAAGGCAAAAATAAAGAAGAATGTAATTAAATGAGACAGTCTTTCAAACTGCTATGCCGGTTTTTGGCATCGAGAAATAATGAATTGCTTGGGTCGTTGCGTATCAGGGACCACTATGTTCACATGGAAATATGCGATTTTGATTCTCCTTCCTCAAGATCCTGGGAAAGTAATTCCACTATGACAGTAAGAAATACAATTGCTATTGTATGTTTCCCAAAGTTGGGAATTGAGAATAACAGAGTCCACCTCCATGGAACACAGCTCGGCTTTCCGTCTTCTCAGTATACCTGCTGAAGCATTTTCAGAGCCTGACGCCGACAATGGAAACCAGTCGAAGATTGCATTGAAGAGTCCAACATACCACATTTTATTAAATTATTTTAAAAAGTATAGTAGTTAAACATTAAAAAGTTAAATTGCTTTACTGGTTTAAACAGGCAGCAAACAAAACAAATAAACAAACAAAAAAACAAGCAATGAGCTCTATCCTAGATTAACTGCCCTGTATTTTAGAATGGGAAATTCCTTGGCTTGAGTCATAAATTTTCCCCCTTCTGAGATTTCCCTGTGTGCTTTCTTAAGGGTCTGAATTTGGAAAACCAAATACATCAGGGACTAAATTATTTAGAAATTACCCTGAATACTAGATTAGTGAGATTATCTAAAAATAACTGAGGTAATGTGATGCAGAGTAACTAACAACCTATAAATGCAGGTTCCTCTATGACTTGCCCTTTAGGGAGTAGTTAATGTTTCTCAAATAACTTCTATGGGAACTAGATGGTTCAGAGGAATTGATAACAAAGAGAGGATGCAGTGATTTTGCCATATATCCTGACTTGAGCAACATATGAACAAACCACCCTTCCAAACAAATATATTCATAAGTGCTTCAGAACTTTATCAAATGTTGATAACAGCTCAGAAATCTGTACTTCTAATCAGACTTCTCAAGCTCACTTGTCAGAATTCACTTTGCGGAGCATATAACATCATTTTTTCTTTTTCTTTTTCTGTTTCTGTTTCTGTTTCTGTTTCTGTTTCTGTTTCTGTTTCTTTTTCTTTTTCTTTTTCTTTTTCTTTTTCTCTTTCTTTTCTTTTTCTTTTCCTTTTCCACTGTAATCGGCTAGGCCAACAGGCTAGTGTAAAACCTCCATTGCAAGCAAATGCTAGTCAGGCGTCCTCTTCTATTTCAATTGGCCTTTATGTAGATAATCAAGTAGTTCGGGGATTAATACAGAGAATGAAGAACAAGAGAGAATTGCTTTATAAGGTGCAATGCTACGTGAGAATCACAAGAGGAAAAAAATGGGGCTGAAAGGGAAGATAGCAGTGTTTATTAACAAGATATTTGTTTTGTGTATGTGCAAGATGAAACAGAGAGGGTACACTGAGGTGTCCCCAGTGAAGCACTTAAGAAATAACAGGAGTCCAGATGTTGGTCCCTCCCTCAGTGAGGGCTCCTTCCTTGCCAGTGCCCTCCTCGCCTTCAAAGGATTAGGGAGCGTTGGCCTTGCTCCTGCTGCTGAGACAGGGCAGGTGTGCCAGCTCGTGCAAGTCAAGCTGTGTCCAGAGTTTTCCTTAAACAGGAGCCAGGCATTCCTGTATTTGTACCTGTAACTACATGGTACTAATTAAGAAATTAAAATTTATAAGCAAGACTCAAGGCCACCTCAATTCAATATCCATATATATACATATATCCTTTATGTAGAAAATATACATGTATTTTTTTAAATTACCAATAGCTTTTTTTCTTTTTATAAGTCAGTATCTTACAGTGTATTAATGTACTGTGGTTTTATTACCTTTTTTTTTGTACCAGAATTCAAACTCAGGACCTCGCACTTGCCAGGCAGGTGCTGTGCTCCAGAGCTATATCCCCAGCCCCTATTACTGTTTCTTACGTTAACGATAGTTTGACTATTTCAGCCTTGTGACCATTATGGATAGAACTACTCTAAACTTTATATACCAGTTTTTGCATGAACGTTGATTTTTATTCATTCAACATGGTATTTGATATTTTAATTGGCATGTTTAGGATGTATAAATTTAAAGTAATTATTGCTATCAATGGAATAAAGTCTTGCTTGTTATTTTCTATCATTTCATCATATATTTGTTCTGTGTTTTTTCTTTTTTCCTTTTTCTTTATTACTCTTCCAGATTCCCCTTTCCAGTTCTGGCTTATTTATTTTACATCTTTGAAAGCATTTAGTCATTGATGAGCAGTTATACTATATATCATTAATTATCATAATCATGATAATATGAAGTTATTACACTTTTAGTATTATGTGCTTTATAGTTAAAGTCTCCTTTCTCCCTGGAGTTCTATTTTGGTCATTCTGTTGATTACTCAATCCTTCCCAGTGTTTTTGTTTTTATTTTTGTTTTTGTTTTCTCTCCTTTTCTTTCATAATTTTTTTACAAGACTGGTATATTATGTAGGACAGTGGAGATAAATAATAATGCTTAGCATTTATGTCTAGAAATGGATATACCTATTTTTCATTAATGGATTTGTTTATTGTAGGGCTTTTAGTACAAGAGGTTGAGTTAACCTAGGAGGAATTGCACTGGGTTTAGTTTCGTTGTTACTACTGTATAAGCCTCAGCACGCCTCAGCCTTCAGTCTCCTAGCGTTAAGTGATAATTCAGAGAGGGCTGTGTACCGGAAGTTTTTTCTAGAGCTCCTTCTCTGCTTCAGGTCTTTTTTGTGCCCGTGTCTCAAATGTCACTCCTCACTCCCCCAAGTCCCTTCCAGCAGCATTTGACACTCCATGCTTGCTTGCCTGGGAAAACGAGGAAAGGAACATTGTCTGGAGTTGTGTAACCACCAGTCTTCCCTAGGTATTGAATTCCTGAGAAGAGAGAGGGGACCTTATTAGTGCTACTGCACCGTGCTCCTCATCTCTGCTTGGCTGGGCCCAGGATGCATCGCTACCCCTTCTCTAAAGGTGGAAGTCATTCTTTCCAGAGGTGAAGAGCTTTACGTTTTAGTCTGATTGCTCCCTGTTCCTAGATTCAGTGGATCCTTGGAGGTGGTTTTGGAGACAAGAAGTCTGCCACTCACAGGCAACTTAAGTCTTCTGCTGTACAAGGGTGATGAGTTCTGGGTGGGACTCCAGGCTTCTCCCTGGTGGGTACCATGCCCCTTTTCCATGCCTACGCGTCAAAGGAGACTTTCCTGAGATTCTCCGAGCCACCACTGTTATTCATAAACAACCAGTGGAGGTTTGTGGAGATCCTGCCTCTGGGTGTGATTTTTCTCCTAGGTTAGCAGCTTCACAGATTCTAGTTTCACAATTCCACACTTAGCCTCAATAATTGATTAGAAAACGTAGCTAGTTTTCCCACTACTTGTTGGTTGTTTGGTAATATCTCCACGTGGCCAAGTCTGGCCCCTCTCTGAACAGCCTTATAGTAAGTGTTAAATACTAATTTCTGGTAAAAGTGAAATGAGGATTCAGAAATAAGAGATCAGAGGACTGAAGGGGAGGATTGCTTTTTAAGCAAAAGGGCCACTCACTATTTGGGAAGGAGTCAAGCATCTATATAATTTAAAGGTATGAACAACTTATATTAATCTAATTAAGAATGTACACATTTTGGGAAAGAATAGACCATTCAGTAGTTTGCAGCGTAACCCTTAGTTTCAATATATTTAGCCATGCTTGAGCAAGGAAAGTAAACAACCTTTTGTCAAATTAAGGACACACATATTTTTCTATCCTGTCATTCAAAATAAAAAGTGATAATGAAAGAATAGGCAGTCTGGGCATGATAGAAAAAATGCTTGTCATGTTCTCAAATGTTAATGACTTAAAAATGTGAGAACCAACTGTACTAGTAAATGTAATTTAAAAAGGGAATCTTAACAAGAAATATTTCTACTGATATTCAGTTGCAGAAATTGTGGTGACAATTCCTATGGATTCCATTAATGGGTATAAAATAATAACAGCTGTGGTAAGTAACTTTGACAAAGAATTTCAAAGTCCTCTATGCTGGCCTTTGCTAAAGGTTTGAAGAATCCCAAGTCAAGAAAGACACGTAATTGAACCTTGTTGAAGGATTTCAAAATACTAAGTCCTGGTCTTTGTTAAAGGGTTTCAAAGTCCTAAATCAAGAATGAGCTGTAATCCATCATTCAGTTCCAGCTACACAAATTTTTACAGGAGAGAGAAAGAGAGGGAGAAAAATATCTAGCTTTCTATTTCTATGAGTAAGGAGCCAGTTATCAGAAATTTCATATTGGTAAAATCTTCATTTCACTGTAGGTCAATATAGAAGAAAGAAAACATTTTTCTACAAAGGTCTGTGTTGCTGTCAGATGGCAGCACATTAAATCCACATCCTGGCATGTGAGCATTTTTCAAAGCTAACTATTCATAAAATGTTGACATATCATTACTGTAACTGTCAACAGACATGGATCCTGGTATGATCACATGAAATTCTATTCTCTAGGAGACCAAAAATCACAAGACTACACTGAAAACTTTCAGAAGACTAGAACTAAAAAGAAGGAAATGGTCAGATTTATCTAAATGTGTAACAATAAGATTAAAAAGAACAGCTTCAGAGTAAGAAATTCTTAAATATTCATAAAATCAAGAGTGATTCACATATATTCATAAATCATTACAGTTCTATTAATTATGCTTGTGAAACTTGGTAAAACACATAATTTTGCATACCACTATATCATATGAGATAAAATTCATTTGAAATATTATGGTAAGTTCATATAAATCTTGACTGCATTAATCATGACTCAAAACAGTGATACACTAATGTTTTATACAGTTGAAATAGAAAGTTTTATCAAATGTATTTATGCCATGTTAATGTGAAAATTATTGTTAATATTTCTGAGAGGAATTTGAAGAAGAGCATCAATTGTAGAAATATAATTTCCTCAGATATTATCAATTTGTACATAAAAAGTAACAAATGTAAAGCATTTTATTAAATAACATCAAAGTGTTTTAAAGTAATTTTACCAAATCTTTAAATATATTTGTGATTTTCTCTTGAAACTGATATTATTCTCTCTTTTAATGGTTTATCTATAATCAACATAAATTGGGACCATCATTTGTTGAGCAATTAATTTGTATGGGGAAAGAAACAGGTTCTGTGTATGCTATCTCATATTCAGCAGTATATGGTAAGGATTGTTCCAGTACTTCCTAAATAAGGTGGGTATCATTTGTCTATTTATATGCTGGTGATTCCAATGGACAAGCTTTCTTTGTACATTTTCATTATACTTCTCTGCTTTCTGCTTATGTTTCACAAATCTGTCAGTGTTTCCTTTCATGAAAGAAGTAAACATAAAGCATTGTCTTTATGTACCCACTTAGCTCTTTTTCTTTTTTAATTTTTTTTTTGTACCGGGTATCGAACTCACAACCTTGCGCTTGCCAGGCAGGCACTTGTGCTGCTGGGCTATTTCCTTGCCCCTTCTTTTTCATTCAAAGTGGTAAATTTAGGCCTATTTTCAGGGAGATAAATGAGAAAATTATTGTTTGCTCTGTGGTTCATAAGAAGGACTATGGTTGAGAAAGGCCATTGGAAACACTAATGGCATATATATTGGATTGTTTGATCTCACTTGATTCATACATGTGATTTTGACAATCATGATTTCCCTAGGTATAGCCATGTTAGATTATGGAGAATGGCTAATTTTAGGAGTAGGGAGGAGATAGCATTATCTTCTCTAGCCTGTTAATATTATAGCAGATTATTTTATTAGCTACTTTTTCATTATCATAGAAGAATAAAATGTTAATCTTTAAAATTGGTATCCAAATCCTAAATGTTATGAAGAAAAAATGAACAGATTTGTTTGTCTGAAAGAGTCTGCATTTTTTCTTTGGTTTCAAAAGATATCTTGAAGAAATCTGGGTAAACTATTTTCTTACAGGTAAAATATTTCCACAACATTGTACAGTTACAAGAAAGAACTTTCCTCTCATTCTGATCTGTGCTCCACTTCATACATGGAATCTTTTTGTTCTCATGCTAATGTTAAGGTTTTTTTTTTCTCTTCTGTGTTTTTTTGCAGATTTATTTATTGTGCCTTGGTGTTTTTTTCTTTAGAGTACATTATGTTTAGGGACTGTTGAGCTTGTTTGATCTGTGGATTTGCATTTTTTACCAAAACTTGGAAGATTTTTGGCAATTATTTCTGAAATACATTTTGTCACTTCCTGTCTGGTCTGCTTCAAAAACTCTAGATACACACACATTAAATTCCTGGATGATGTCCTATAAACTACTGATATTATTTACATTTTGATGCTGATGATTCAACTCAGGGCCTTACTTTTTTTTGTATTTTATTCCTCAATAGCTTTTCTTTCTTTCTTCCTCTCTTTTCCCCTCCATTCATTTGAGTAAATTCTACCACTTCATCTTTTCTTCTTCAGTGTTTTCTATGCTGTTCATCTCATAAGCAGTATTTTCCACTGAAACTGTAATATTTCTAATATTTCCAAATTCCATTTGAGTCACTTTTACATCTTGCATTTCTTTTGTCTTCACAGTTGTGTTCACATGAGCTACTCATCAGAGCCCTTTCAATGCTCTTGCTGGCTACTTGAATCACCACCGCCAGTTTCAAGTGACTTTCTATTGTCTGATCTTTCTCCTGTAGATGAGGCAAATGTCCTTATTTCTTAGCGTGCTGAGTAATTTTTATTAGATGTTGGACATTTTGAATTTTACACGTGGGTGCCGGATTTTATTATGTGTGATTTCTTTGAAAATGTTGGCTAGTTTGTTTCAGTACATAGTTAGAATAATTTGAGTTAGACAAATTCTTTCAAAGTTTGCTTTTAAGTATCATTAAGGTGTATTTAGTGCATTCTTGCAGTAATTTAGCCTCTCCTCTAACGCGTTAGTTCTGTGATGGTTCAACTTGCAGCCCCATGTGTCATGAAGGCTCTCAGTCAGGCAGTTGGGAACACAAACTCCTCAAACCCTGCAGGAGTTCCAGGGCCAGTCAGCCTTCTCCGTTTTGGTGGTTCTTTTCTCAGCCTTCAAGAGTTTCTTCATGCATAAATGTAGGTCAATGTTCAGCGAAGACTCTCAGGTCCTCTCTGCAGGTCTTTACAAGGTTTCCCTTGTGCAACTCCCTCCTCTCGGTACTTTATCTTGAACTCATCTGCAGTCAGTGAAATTGTAAACTCCACTCTTCTACTACTTCACTACTGCGTTTCTCATTTTTTCTACTAAGGAAGTCTTCGGTTACTAAATCTCTATAGAGTACATCGGTGAAACTTAAGAAATCATCACCACCTTGAAATTGCCCAAGTTTCAACCAATATAAAAATGTACAAAAAATTGTGGTATACTAATACAAGAAGTATTATCTAATAATAACTTACTGTGCACACAAAGCAACAAGCACAAATCTCATATTATGTTCACAATGATCACATTTACATGGTTAATAGTGGGCAATCCATATAAAATGTTGGAAACCAATGCATCTGAAAGTGGAAATTAATAGAGAAAACACAAGGGAATGCTCTTATGAAATGGCAATGTTCTCTATGTTTAGAAACGTGTGGGTTATGAGTTTATAGCATTGTCAGAGATCATCAAAGTTTGAATTGCAAATGTATACATTTTATGGTTTATAAACTTTGCCTAAGAAAAAAACTACAACCATATATTAAACCTGAATTTCTGAGATTGCTTTTCACAGTGAGAGGGACTAGCAATTCTGAAATTATTTTTTATAATTTCTGTATAATTTAGGCTTAGGCAAATTAGTAGCTAAGTGGAGGATTATGGGAGCTAGATTTCTCACAATTGGACAATACACTTGCAAGTACAAAAAGAAGGAACACTAAGCTTCCCTCTGAAAGTTAACGGTTTGTAGGTACTGAAAGAAATATGATGTTTCTAAAAAAGGTATAGAAATAGTTACAATTATACCTAGTCTTTCTTTTTGCTGACTGAATTATAGCATAGCAATATGATTAACAAAGGTCTAGTACACAGCTTGTTTCTGAAGATCATTCTCTACCAAGAGAAAACAGACTTCCTTGGAATGAAATTTAAGTTCAATGCTAACATACAGATAGTTGGAGATGTTTGTAGAACATAGCATTGGGCAGAGATTCAAGAACTTAGAGGGCTAGGGATTTAGCTCAGCAGCTCAAGCACTGGCCTGGTAAGGGAGAGGTCATGAGTTTTATCCCTGGTACCAGAAATAAATAAATAAATAAATAAATAAAATGCTTAGAGAATAATAAATGATGGAGGTACGGTATGTCAAAACACAGGATACATCTTGATGAGCTTCCTTCTGGTCAAATCGCAATTGGATCATTAAAATAAATATTACTAGTTTTGAATTATAGACAATGATGTCCTTGTAAACTGGCTTTCTATAAGGAAGAGAAAAAAATCTCACTGCCAACAGTTACTGATTTTTATAGTGTGAATATTCTGATTATGAGAGATTTCATGCTGTCAATATCATGCCACTAATTTGGAGAAATGAGTAAAACTGGTTTTTATGCATTACTGAGCTGGCTAGAGCACATCCTTAATTACAACCAACAAATGAAAGGAGAATATATACATATATATATATACATATATAATTAATAAAAGATTAAGTCACTTAACAGGCAAAGAGCAAAATCTCTGTGTAAAGTAAAATTTTCACTAATATACAAGAAAACAAGGAGGCTGAGGATGGCATAGTACCTGCCTGGCAAGCGTGAGGACCTGAGTTCAATTCCTGGTTTAAAAAAAAAGAAGAAGAAGAAAAAGAAAAGAAATTAAGGTGCTCAAAGCAACCAAACATTAAAACCACATACACAATCTGAAATAACGGTGTTAAAATTGCTTATTAATTGCACAAAGAAGAAACTGAGTTCACAGCAGGGCCACCTGATGGATGTCACTTTACCTGAGCGATCCATGTCAGGAACTTTGGTACTGAGACGCACTCCCATTAGGGTGCAGTGGGGAGGAGCAGTGTTCGTTTTCTGCCAAGCCTGCTGTGCCATCCAGGATTCGTCAGAGAAACAGAGCTAATGGACTGTAAAGGGCTGCGGTTTGAAGAACTAGCACATGCAGTTGTGAGAACAGTAAATGCAGTATATGTAAGGCATGAAACAGGTTGGAAACTCGGGCAGGATTTCTACAATACGGTTGTCTTAGTCACTTGCCTTGGTTGACACACAATTTGAGGAGGAAAGGTTTATTTTGGTTCACAGTTTCAGTCCGTGGTTGGCTTTCCCCAAAGCAGGAAAGCCATGGAGGAGGAAAAGATGCTCAACCCATGGCAAACAGGAAGCAGAGATGAGGAAGAAGCCAAAAGAAGATCACAGCTTCCCAAGTCACAGTCCCCTGAGAATCGCCTTTGTGACCAGGCTCCACCTACGAACGTGAGAATTTTGGGAGACAATTTAGATCTGAGCCATGACAACAGTGTTGAAGCTAAACCTTTCCCTGAAACACCAAGTTTGCTCTTAAGTCTTCAAATAATTAGATGAAGTTCATCTGTATTATTGTGGGTAATCCCTTAACATAAAGTCAAATAATTCTAGATGTAATCATTTATACAATGTAATTTCAGAGCAACATCTAAGTTAGTATTTGATCCAATAAATGTACACCATATTCTAAGCCAAGTTGATAAATAAAATTTAACGACCGTCTCAGACAAAAATTTATAATCTGAATCCGATCATGAAAAACTATTAGATAAGCACACACAGAGGGGCATTTATGAAATAACAGCTCTATATCCTGCAGAGATAGCAAAGTAAAGGACAAAAAGGAAGAAAAGCTGATAAAACTGATTTAGATTAAATTAAAACTGAGGAAACGTGAAAGTTATGCATACTACGTGATCCTGGATTTTTCTTAATTTCAAATGAAGACTTATTTAGAGAATTGACAAAATTAGACTATGAAGTGTGGGTTAAATCATTTTCTAATTTTGACTATTTTGTGGTGATTAAGAAAAAGTCCTCATTCTTAGGAGGCATACATGAAAGCATTGGGCTGCAACACGCTGATATTAGGTATCTTCAAATCACTCAGTGTAGACGGAATAATGGCCGCACCCTCGAACCCCAACCACCTCTCCCTCCATGACGGGAGTGACTTCATAGATGTGAGACCACTGAGGTGAGCTTATCTTAGGGAATCAGACTGAGAGTGGGCGAAGTGTAATCACAAGGGTTTAATAAATTGGAAGACAGGTAGCAGAAGTCACAGAAGGAGACGCAACGACAGGAGCAGAGTTCAAAGTGGTGCCAGCACTGGCTTTGGAAATGGAGTGGGCCATAACCAAGGAATCTGGGCAGCTTCCAGATCCTGGAAGAACAGAGAAGCCTCTACAAGCCGGACGAGGCAAGAAGCACATTCCCTAAGATTCACATAGGTGTCCCAGAAGCCCTGCTGCCGTGTCAGCTTCAACCTCAGAAATAGCAGTTTGGGCTTGAAAGTTTCCAAACAATAAGAGACTAAACTGCATTTGAAAATACTACGTTTATGGTATTTTGTTCCAATAGCAACATAAAACTTACACATTTAAAAAATATGAAGAGAGAACATACTAAAACAAATAAAGCAAGGTTTGGTTAAGAGTCATTGCAAGTTCCTTATGCTACCGTTAAAGTTTTCTTTTTCTTTGTTTTTTTTTTTTTGGTATTTTTGTTCATTTTTTTCAGATTTTTTAAAAAAAGATCTAGAAATATTCACAGTTGAATTCATAGGATGCATAAAACTAACTTCAAATGAACCAGAGGAGAGGGATATGAATGAGGCATGAACTGTCCATGTGAACCGTAGATTAATGGCTAAGAATGGGTGATATGTGAGAGCTTTGAGTACACTATTTTTCACGTGTTTCAAATCCTTCTTAAAAAATAGAATCATTTCACCTAAGAATCGGTAGAAGGGAAAATGTTGAAACACTAACAGCTCGTGTAACAATCAGTCTATCTGGGGAGGTAGTGGCTTCACTTAAAAAAAAAAAAAAAAAGAGAAAACCCAGTTGTGACAGGCTGGTCCCATCAGTTGAATGCGTTGCATTTCCTTTAAGGGGCACAGCAGGCAATGAGGCTTTTGTCTGACCCGCATCAGCCAGCAGATATTAACCCTGATTGTTAGTACTGTCCTGCAGTTTCTGCAGTTCATTTTGCTTTTTGCTTGTTTTTATAACTGTAGGCATGGCCAAAAGTGTTTAGAGTACTCTGTAGAAAAGAGCAGTATTTGGAGAAACTACATGTCACTTAAAATATGATCCCTGGATAAACAGCACACGCTGCTGGCTTTCTCACCAGATGAGTAAGCACTGACTTCGTCTCTTTGTGGCTGCCAAAACCACTTGATTTTTCCCAAAGTCTTCTAGTTAGTAACTTGTTCAAAGGGGGCCATTGGGAAGGGACAAATAGCATCATACATTTGGACTGCTGCTTTCATTTGTTTCACTCATGACACTTTTTGAATAAATCCATGAGTGAAAGATACATTTCTGTATAATCTCAAAAAACAAGACAACTAAAATAGTTCAGATAGATAACCAAACTTTCTGCCCTTCTCCAATGAGGAAAAAAAAAATGACAGCATGCATTTGTCGGCCAAATCCAATGAATTTAAATTTTCCATTAGCATATAATAGGTTTAGACGATAAATCCCTTTGAGCATGGGAATCAATGAGAATATTGAAACAAAACAAAACAAAACCAAAAAACCAGTGCTCTTCAAGCTACTGCTCAAATAAGCTCAAACTGCTATTTTAGAATAGACGGTGCCCCTAAAGAGAAAGATAGTTTTCTGTTTCTTTTCTTCTTTCTCTTCCATTTTTTCCTTCAGTTTAAATAGCAAGATTTTTTAAAAAAACCATTTCATCTCTGAGAGATTCAATGACCAGGTTTGATGACAAGCCAGATGGCAGCGTTCTTCTAGCCCTGGTGCCAAGAGCTGCAATTTACCTTCCGTGGTGGGGCTCGCAGCCCAAGCACACCACAGCTGCCGGCGCCGGTAGGTGCGGGCGCAGTTGGTTCTCTCCCAATTTGGATGCAGCAGGTAAGAGGCTGAATCAGTACTCAGCAATTATGGAATTGGCATGGGCTGCATTGTTTACTCACAGTAATATTCCTACTGGACTTTATTAAAACACCATCTGTTGTCAGGGCAGACAAAGAATCCAAACTGAAATACATAGCGAGACAGAGAGGAAGAGAAAATAAGAGCATGCATGCATGTGTGTTATCAGAGTCGTGCTACAGGATTTGGTTGCATTTCCAAGAGGCTGCATTTGATCCTGGAAGTTATCTTTTAATGTCCTATCTATCCCTACTTCTTCCAGATTATTGTTTATTGCCTTCCACTGCCAGTTAGGCCAAAACAATTTGTGGTCCAAAATGAACTTGGCTGTGTGTGATTCAGGCTGGAATCGGAGGCAGCCAGTGCATGCGGATGGGTAGAACCAATCACACATTAGCATGACTACAAATTAAAACCAAAATCATGGAAAGTGGAGTTGACCCACCGAATGATGTTGAGTAAACTTCGGAGCTAATGCTCAGAAATAGGCTGAGTAATAAAGATTATCTGCCAATAATAATACCTTCAGGGTACAAGGAAAAGTGACTTTTTTTACAATCAGCTGTTTTCTCTCACTCTTTTTAATCCTGCAGATGGAGATCAGATATTTCTAATACACAGCTGGTCTCTGCAAATGGCCAAGTGTAATTTTTCATACGCCTGCATACAATTCCAGGTGAAATTAATTAGTCAGAATTCCTCATCAGACAATATACTAATAAAGTGCGATGCAGGTAATTAAATATGCAAATGTAAGAACAACAACATTAAAACTCTGATATGTTGTTTTGATTCTACAAAAAGACATCTGTCTGTTTGGAACTTTAGTGTAAACCAAAAGCAAAGGAAAAAGAACTTATAAAAAGTATAAAAACGAGCCCTGATTCATGTGGCACAATGCAAGCTGAAAAAAAAAAATGAGGTGTTGAATACTTTCTGGGTAAAAGAGCTGGCTTGCTTAAAATATATGTTCAAATATTAGGAAGCAAATGAGTTAGGAGCTTGTGGGGGAAGGCAGTGGGAAATCTCATGCACCCATGATGTCACTGCCTGCTCTGCCTGACACTCACACCCCTGCTATTCTTGCCAGGATATGAGCAGTCGTTTTAATTTACAGAAATGCTGTTTACCACTTTGCAAGCCATACCAATATTTACAGAAAATTCAATGAATGAATGAAAAGAAACAGCTGCAGCTCCTTCCACCTCATTGCTCATCTCATCTCTAATTCTCCTTCTCTTTCTGTCTTATTTATAGTCATTTTGTTGAGTAAGGGGTTGGGATTGAAGCATTCAATATATACCAATGCCTCTTTGTCAAACATGTTACACCTTCTGGTACAAATTTTCCCTTTTTAAGTATTTTACAGAGAATACCACAATCAGTTGATTATATTCTGCATCAAAAAACATCAATTGCCCAGATAGATATTTTTGCTAGCACTCTATTTAACCCTGTCCCTAATACAATGACATATTCACTGATGCTATTTTGTTGTTGGGTAATGCAAGTCACCACAGTATTGGTTACTGAAAAGAATGCTTTTAAAAAAAGGGACAGTTCTTTTCTTCAGGGACCT
>RJWT010000065.1:15346-70703 GCA_004365215.1 Cuniculus paca
AGATTTAACAGAGACACAGAAGTAGAAAAAAGGACCAAGTTCTTCATTGGACCTGAAACTGGTGTTTACCCAGAGTAGTAGGGCAATGATGACTTAAGAAGAAATGCTTTTGAGAGGCCCAGTGGTTTATGCCATCTCACACACGAAGACCAGCCTTCCAGAGAGCGTGATGTAGAAGTTCACAAAAGAGAAAGTAGTACAATTTTTGGAAGATCTTTTTAGGCTCAGTCAATTTCCATATGCAGCATGGCTTAAAGACAGACTATATAATATTTTAATATATCTTTATTAGTCCATATTAACTTTACAAAACAGTAAATTTCAGTGTGGCACTTCCATACATGTATATAACATATATTGATCATATTCATCCCATCTACAGCCCTTTCTTATACCCTATTCTTCCTCCCTTCTACTTTGATGACATCTTTCCTTTTTAAAATTGCACATATTAGGGAAAATGTGATCTTGTCCTAAATCTGTTCAGCTTTGCTTGACATGATCTCTTGTTCCATTCATTTTCTTCCAAATGACATACGTTCATTTTTCTTTATAACTGAGTAATACTTTATTATGGATTTATATCAACCTTTCTTTATCCATTCATCCATTGATGGGCATCTAGGGTGATTCTACATCTTGGTTATTGAGACCTGTGCTGCAGTAAACATGGGTATTCAGATATCCCTATAGTAAAGTGACTTTAATACCTTTGGGTATACAGCTCAGAAGGTGTAGATGGGTCATATGGTACTTCCATGTATAATTTTTTAAGGAACCTCCATCCTGATTTCCATGGTGACTGTTAATGTACATTTCCACCAACAGTGTAGAAGGCTTCCTTTTGCCCTGCATCCTTGTCAGCCTGAATTGCTTTCTGTGTTCTCGACATACTGACTGGGGTAAGATGAAATCATAATGTAGTTTTGATTAACATTTTTCAGTGGCTAAAGATTTTAAACATTTTTTGGTACACATGTTGGTCATTTGTACTTGTGATAAGAAGTGTTTGATTCATTTGCCCATTTATTGACAGAAATTTGTTTTTGATGTTGAGTTCTTTATATATTCTAGATAAAATCATTTGTTGGAAGAGTATTAGGCAAAATCTGTCTTCCATCCTGTAGGATGTTTCTCTACTCTATTATTTCCTTTGCTGTGCAAAAGCTTTTTGAATTTGATGCAGTCTTATTTGTTAATCTCTCTCTCTGTCTCTCTCTCTCTCTATCTCTCAGTGTAGTACTAGTGATTGAATCCAGGGCCCTTGCACAGAGTTTATGCCTCCAACCCATTTTTAAATACTTAGTTGTTATTTACTTATTTATTTATTTATTTTTCTTTTGAGAAAGGGTCTCAGCTAATTTGCTAGGGTGGAATTGAACTTGCCATCCTTGTGCCTCAGCTTTCCAAAGTGCTGGTAGTCTTTCAGATACACACCATGATCCTGGCCCATTTGTTGATGCTTAGTATTATTTCCCGTGCTATTAGAATTCTATTCAGGAAATGTATGACTTCAAGTGTCTCCTATATGTTTTGTTCTAGCAGTTTCAGGTCTTGTGCCTATGTCTTTGATCCATTTTGAGCTGATTTTTGTACAGGGTGTATGATAGACTTCTGAGTTTCATCCTTTGTATATGCATATCCAGTTTCTCCAGGTATTGATGTTTGCTATTTTGTTAAATTTGCTTATTAGATTTACAATCTTTTGGTGAAGTCTTTGAGGTTTTCTAAGCACAGGTCATATGATTTACAAAGAGGGGTAATTTGAATTCTTCCTCTACTATTTATATGACTTTCATTTCTTTCTCTTGCCTAATGTCTTGGTACTTTTTCTCTCATTGCTGAGACAAAATATCTGATGCCCAAAATGAAGGAAGGAAAGGTTTATTTAGCTTACAGTTTTTGGAGGTTTCAGTGCATACTCAGCTGGCTCCAAGGCAGAGTGGCATGGCTAGAGGGCAGCCCTTCATGGTAGCTGCAAACAACAAGAGTGAAAACGGCAAAAGGGCAAAAACCTGACTCTTTCCCTCCTTTATATTGTATGCTGGCTTCCTGCCCCTGGGTGGGTGCAGAACTCACACTACCAAACCCAGAGCTAAACAATGAATCAATTACAAATGCTAGATTCAGCTGCATTTAAAGGCTTGCCCCCCCATGGGTGCATGAGACTTTGGGGGGAAATCCAGATATAAATCATAAAACCAAATTGCCTTGCCTAAAATTTAAAGCACTGTATTGAATAGCAATGATGAGGGTAGACATGCTTTTGTTCTTTCTGATTTTAAAGGAAAAGCTTTCAGTTTTTTTCCCATTCAATATGATTTTAGCTGCTGGTTTATTGTATAGTCATTACTGTGTTGAGGTATGATCATTCTATATCTACTTTCTTTTGGGATTTTATCATGAAACGATGTTGAATTTATCAAAGGCTTTTTCTGAATAAGTTAAGGTAATTGCGATTTTTATCCATGATTTTATTTATGTGGCATATTACATTTATTGCTTTGCATATGCGATATGAGCATTTCAAGATCAAATGTTACCAAGAAAGAATGAAGTAGTGAATAGATTGCAACAACAGAAAAATGTAAATAATAATAACATCTTGCAGACCCTATATGCCCTTGCGTTAAATTCACCTCTACCATATGGGAAGAAATTTGCTTAGATTCTATGCTAGCTACATCTACAAATATAAACCAAATGGAGATGCTTTTCATATAGTTTTATAACCTGGACTGGAACAGGTCAGCTCCCTGCTTCAGGGATGCTGAGCTGAAGTCATGCATGTCAGGAAGCAGCCTGTGTTGAAGACAAAAATAGTCACAGTCTCTGTGTAAGATAGAGGGATGAAACTAAGCATGAATGAGATAATAATGTTATCAGATCTGAAGCCTAAAAGAGCCATCATTATTTAAAGGATGGGGTATAGTCTGTGAGCAGACCAGACAAAGAAGCCATAAAAGCCACATGATCACCCATGCCCTGACTTTGCATAGTGTTATGAAGGAAACTGACCATAGGACTTCCAGGAGGCCAGAAAAGAGATGAATCCATTATCATTTTGTGCCACAGTCTGCATTTTGAATAAAGCTTGCCCTATCACCTTGATAAAACCTGCTACTGCTTAAAAATATGATTCTATATTGTTAGATTGTTCAAATTCTAGCACTATTAACTTCATTCACAGAAAAAGTAGACTCAGAGGTAACTGTCTACACAGAATAATTAGGGACACTGAGAGAGAATTTTGGGGGTAAAATATTAGCAAAATCCCGTTTCTATAGGATGATATTTAACCTATCCCTCAACTTCATTTTCCTTGGTACTCTCTATTCCTAACTTTTCTACAGTAGAAAATTCTATGGGAAAAAACTGCTAATTTAAGGATTGTGTTTGTGAAAAAGCAAGAAATGCCTCTTGTTCTTTGCCACCATATTTGATTCCTTCATCCACTATGGAGAATGTGAGTTCTCTTCTCTGGAGTTGGCAACTTTGCACATATCCCATTGCATTCCGGCATTAATTCAATACATTGGCCCACTTTGCTCACCAGAAAGATTTTGTTTGAAAACATTGGAATCTAAAGGGAGTATTGGAACAAAATATATCGATTGAAAATTCTGCTTTTTTATGAAAAATATCTATACAAATACTCTGTAACGTTCTCTCCAGAATATTCTTAACAATCTTCACAATTTCTTCTTTATATACTTGGGCATGCACACACACACACACACACACACACACACACGCACACATCCCGCAATGAGACTTCCTGCCTTTGGGCAAAAGCAGAACAGAAAGTAAGAATGCAACAGGGCTGTCTCAGGTCTCAACTGTACTATCAAGAGGCCCACTTAGTGTGAAGATGACGATCATAGGCTGTCACCATGCTACTCCCCTGTCATGCAGGCTTAACTGGCTTAGTTGAGTGAGTTTTGGAAATTAAGGATAAAAATATCCTAAGGCTTGTGCTTATACCATAGAATAAAATTTAAGAGTCTCTAGGGAAGTTCTTCACTTCCCTTTATACCCTGAAAACATCTCTTCCTGTGTAACCAGACCTCAGGAGATGAAATAGAAACTTGGCATTCTACGAATGTCAGCCAGGGCAATGCCACTGGAAGCTTTCCCCTGGAACTGCCTATTGTGTCAAGATGCCAAGGGCTCTAAACACAGATAGAACTTCTCTTCTTTGTTCTTTTTCCCCAATGGTGTAAGTAAATATTTAGCACAATGGTCTCCTAAGACAGGTGCAATAGGTTGAAGCAGCCAGTGTGGATGTGCTGATCTTCAACGCAGAAGTTAGGATTATCAGGTAGCAGACCAGCTGTTTCCAGGAACACCCTCAGTGAATGTTTACTCAGAACTGTGTGATAGCTTCTAGAAGTTCTCGAATAAAACCACAAGCTATTAGAAGGAGTCTTTATATTTAAGAGGTATGAATAACATACCTCTATTCCTGGTATTTCCAAATATAACAAGGAAACTACTAAAGCTAGAAACTAATCTGGTGGACTCTGTGATCATCTATATGTATGATCAAAGTAAGGGGACCGGCCTTGGGATGTGGACAGATTTGAGATATGAGTCTGTTTCTACCTCATATGGTTGCAGAGAATGAAGAACTCTTGGAGTAGATCAAGAAAACAGTTAGCTACAATTTGAATATGATCTGTCCCCATCGGGTTTTCATTCCTCCATGCAGGAGTGTCGGGAGATAGGATCCTATGGGAAAGGTTAAGATGATGGAACATGAAAAGATGAATATCCTTTCTCATCTTTCAGGCATTAGTTCTTCTTTTCAGGAATGAGATTAGTCACCACAGAGTGAGTGATGACAAACTGAGTTTAGCTTCCTTGTCTCTTGCTTTCTGTGTAGCCTTTTTTCCACACATGCCTGCTTTCCTTTCCAATTTTTTCCAGTGATGACATAGAAAAAGAGTTCTTAATTGAAAACTTAAGTAAACATACATAAGAGAAATATTCTTGAGAAATCTTGAAAACAAGAAATATGGAGAAGATTCTCCAAATTTTCTAAGAAAATTAGGGTAGAGATTAGGTTTACTAGTGAAAGTTACAGAAAGCTATTGTACTCCAGAATTCAAGACATGTAATGGGGTGAGATGATATATGGCTGAAAAAATAAAACAATAAATAGACATAACAGAAGGACAAATTCCTATGTCAAAAATTATAACTATATATGAAAATATCACCAGGCGTGGTGACTCATGCCTGTAATCCCAGCACTCAGGAGGCTGAGACAGGAGGATCTTTGTGAGTTCAAGACCAGCCTGGGCTACAAAGTGAGCTCAAGGCCAGCCTGAATGGCATAGCAAGACCCTATCTCAAAAAGACAAGGGCCAAGGATCTAGCTCAGTGGCCTAAGTACCTGCCTGGCAAGCACGAAGTTGTGAGTTCAAACTCCAGTGCCTCAAAAAGAAAATTATCATTTAATATAAATTAGCAAGCTGTGAGGCTTCTGTCAATATACTATGAACATGAGAACACTAGTATTTCTTCAGCACCCTGATTTCAGTTTCCTTGCATAAAATCCAGGAGTGTACTGCTGGATCATCTGGTAATTTTACTTATACTTTCTAAAGAGCTTCCATATCTTTTGCAATGGCTGGATTAATTTATATTTCTGCCAAAAGTGTACAAATATATCCACATTTTTAACAACACTTGCCATGTTACATAGCCCTTGTAACATGTGTAAGATGCTACTTTATTGTGGTTTTAATTTTCATTTCTCTGATGGTATGGTAAAGAACTTTTTTTCATGTATCTATTGTCATTTTTATGCACTCTATTGAGAAGTGTCTATTAAAGCCTATTGCCCATTTTTATAAGAGTTATGTTTTTTCTTGATATTGAGTTGAGTTCCTTTAATATTTTGGAGGTTCATTTCTCATCAGTTATATGGTTTATAAATATTTTCTTGCAAGTTTGGGGCTGATTTTACACTCTGTCATTTCCTGTGCTATGTGGAAGTTCAATGCAACCTCATTTGTTTATTTTAGGTTTGGTTTGTGTGAAAAAACCTAAGTGACCATCATGAGATGAGTGAATAAGGCATATGCAGTACATGTATATAACAGAATACTGATCTATCATAAAGAAGCAAGTTTGGTCATTTACAACAACCTAGATGAATGTGGAGAACCTTATTGTAAGTGAAATAAAGCAGAAAGATGAATATTACATATAGAATCTAAAAAAGTCAAAGTAATAGAAGCAGAGAGAAGAATGGTTATCAAAGGCTGAGAAGGGTATAGATGGAAAGAAGGGAAATATTACCCAAACGGCATAATTTTGAGTTCAATGGAAAGATAACCTGTAGTGGTTCATTGCATGGAAATGTAACTATAATAAATAACAATGCATTGTATATTTTAAAATTAGGAGTAGAGAAGATTTCAAGCAAATGAACACAGATATGTGAAGTCTTTGTATTGTTTGGTTGACTTTGCAGGCCTGGGGCCAGTGGTCTGAGGATCTATTAGAAAGATAACAGGATGCAATATAGCAAATATGGGGTATTTCCTTCTGTCTTGATTTTGAAGTACAACATTGTCCTGACTGTTTTGTTTTGTTCTGATTAATTGTTTTACTTTATTCAATGTTCTGTTTTGATTGGTTTTATCCTGTTTTGTTTTGGTTTGATTTTGCTATATCTGATGGACAACTTAGTGAAGATAGCAAGACATACTATGGTAGCCAATGTTGTTTTTCTGTTATCCTGCTTCAAAGTTCTGTACCAATTTCACTGCTTTGTTTTGATTGGCTTTATTCTGTTTTGTTTTGTTGGGTTTTATTAATCTTTAAAATAAAACAGTAGGGCAACCCACTCAGGACCCCTTCTGTCTCTCTCTCTCTGACAGAAACTTTCTCTCTCTCAATAAATTTACCCTGCTCATAACAAAAAAAAATAAATAAATAAATAAATAAAATAAAACAGTATAATTGTGAAGTAGAGTTTTGTAGAAGAATTCAACTATGAGGTATTTTAAAATGCTCATTCTAGGAGCAGAATATCTATGAAATGCTCATCTTGCCTAGAGTTCCATGAATCAGGATTTTGAAGAACTAATAAATAAAACCACTATTCCAATTTTAGTTCTAAGCATTAAATAATGAGAAAAATAGGAGAGTGTGTATATGTCATTTTAGCCTTTGCTACCAAGGAAATGAATTAATTATAATGATAGGCAAACAAACTGCAAATATAGGTGAGCTGGATGAAAAAGTATACCACAGGTTTTGGAAGCTAAATCCAGTTTTATGCCCTAGGCTTAAATATTTATCATCTTAGTGACCTTGACTAAGTCAACGCTTCTTTCCTGAGACATTTTTCCTTATTTTTGATCAGCAGGTTAAATAAATCCAGAGTACAGTGTTATTACCATATACTACACTTGACCAAAAGATTTGACTTTAGAAATTCTATAAGATTCTTATATCAATAAAGTCCCTGAAATAGAAAACTACTGCAATAATTCAAAATCTGGCAATTAACTATGTCTGCACATGGAGAGAGAGAAAATGGTCATACTGGGCCAGTTACTAAGCAACCATTTTGTATTACCCCTTCTCACCAGGCTGGGAAAAGAACGGAGCTGTGAGGCTCTCCTATTAGACTCTATCAGTCCCCTTTAAAGGAACACACCACCAATGCAAAGGTGGCAAATCATTTCTTTAACAATCTGCTAATAGGTGGAGATTTGTAATTCTATAATTTGCCTCCACATTTCCTGATATTAAATTTCAGCATTTCTTGACACAAAGACCACTGTGGGAATCATGAAAACTACAGTGAATTAGTGAATTCATGAAAACCTCAAAGACGGTTTTATGTATACTGCACCCTTGATGTCTACTACAGATCCTTAAATAAAACCAAGCATAGAATTATCTTACCGCTTATTTTTGAAATTTTTCTCATTGTCCAAATATATTTATTAAAGTATAAAGTACATGCTAAAATATAAAAGCAAGAATGTTTATCAGAAAAAGACCCAGAAAAGTATACCAAAAATTATTAAAAGAAACATTGCAATTGCCAAGACCTAATGGAGATACAATAGTCATTGTCATAGTTTGGATCTCGATAGCTCCCCAGCACTTGGCATTAATAGCAGGTGGTTCAAAATTTAAATGCAATCATCCTGGAGGGAGGACTTTTGGTCATTGGGGTGCATCATCAGAGAAAGTGTGGGATATCACACCTCCCCCTTCTTTATGGCATCTTGACCACAGTGCTAGCAGCTTTTCTTCCCAGGTGGTATTGCCGTGATATTCTGTCTTGCCACAGTCCTAAAATAATGAAGCCAGTTGACCATGACCCGAAACTTCCAAAAGTGTAGGCTAAAAATATTTTCCACTTTATGAATCTATTATCTCGAATATTTTGTTGCTAAAATGGAAGCCTGACTGGCACAGTCATACAGGACAATAATCTTTTTAGCCTTATTCTATTTTAAAATTAATCAGACTCAAAATATCATAAAATTTCACTACTATTTGAGATGTGAGACAATGTGCACTTTATTAACCTAAATAAAAAAGTCTTACTTTAGAAGATCCATAGGTATTGTTTTTTATTTTATTTTATTTTATTTTTTCTACAAACTACCTCCTCAAAATTACTCAGGGCATTTTTTGAAAGCACAGATACTTGGTCTTTGTGAAGCATACTGAGTCAGATTCTTCACAGAGATGGAAATTAATGTATGTTCTTTTTTTATCTTTTTGATGGTAGAGGTTGGACCCAGGGACGTCAGTCATGCTAAGCATTTGCTGTACTACTGAGCTACATTCCCAGCCAAATATCCATTTTTAACAATTTTCCTGATGATCCTTAGCCAGATTAAATTGTTTGTGAACAACTTTGCTATTTTTTAAAGGTTTTTATTAACAGTTTCCTGATATCTCTGATGACTAAAACTTTAACAATACAAGGGTATAAAATTTCACTTTGTTAAATTAAATTCATTTCCAACCTGGATTGTCCTATTTTTGAATAAAAAGAAAATGCTTTTTACAAATTTCGTTGTACTGTCTGTGGGAAGTTTAAAAGCACTACAACCCTATGGGATAAGGAAAAAAAAACTATCCCTATCTGTGATTGTCATCTTGTTCACTTAATAAGAAATAATAACAATCATATCATCTTGGGATGTGACATGAATTGTGGTGACCATTTTCACCTTGACAGCAGAGCTGTAGGATCTCCAGGGATTATTTTCTGAGAAAACTATAATACCCAAAATGGAGCACTATTCAAGGTTTTCAAAACCAGTAATTACATAAGTACACGTAAATAGCAAGACCAACAAAACTTAAAATGTGTCTTTCCTTTAATTCTGATCAGGGAAAGTATAAATTAACAGAATGAAATGAGATCCATCTTTTTTGCTCTATAACATAGTATTCTTTCAAATTTGTATTTTTTTTTCCCCATAGGGAGATAATAACATAGAGAAGGGAGGCTTAGGAGGAGAGGGCAAACATAATGAACCTGCTATTTGTTCCAGAAAAGCATGTTTTTATAATTCAGGAGGCCATTTGGGATTGAACAGAAGCAACTAAACTAATTACAAGGAGCCAAACAGCCCACTCCTGCATGGGTGGCATTCAGAGTTAACCTGCTAAGAAGATAAATGCCAATCACGCTTTGTTACAGGGGTCAGTGCATGCCCTGATCCTGTTGGCACTTGCCTCGTATCTTGTGCTGCCTATATGGGAGAATTGAGAAGAGGGAGACTCTATCACGCTGAGCAATGCGAGCACGCTGAGGCTCTGTAACATCTGTGCCAGAACTTTTGCATCCTTATAAATCATATCCCAGCCCTTGTTGGGGTTATAAGAAAGACATTTTTGGCATATAAATGTAAATCATTGCATGCCCTATGGAATTTAGTAATAACTGAGTTGATTTACCAGGTTTTCACAGTTCTCTGAGAAAGTTTGAGAGTAGGGGGTGATTTTAATGAAGTGTAGTTTAGCTTTCACTGAACTATTCACATATAATTAAAATAAAAAGCAATCAATAATATTTATCACAACTCTGTGGGTTGAAATTACCATTAATTTCTGCAAATGTAGTGTATTGAACATGGCAGAGAATAAACTTCACACTCTGTGTCAGTAGGGTATCTAATTCTTTCAAGTCATGTTGTGGCCCAGATAAAAACATTTGATTGATACCAGCAAAGTTGACACCAACACTGGGCACATTTCTGCTATTCTGAATGCTACACATTTAGTACCCATGGGGGCAAGAGGAAAGTGAAGGGAGAATTTTCTCTACCACTTTAGATTCATTATCTTGAGAAATCACATGGCTAGGCTCAGACAGGAAAAAATGTATAAATAAAATAACATATATCCCTAAAGCTTTGGTACCTGAACAAATACAAATATTCTTCTCTTTTCTTTCTTTTCTTTTCTTTTTTTCTTTTTTTTTTTTCATGACTGTGTACTCTGTTCAAGCACAAAGATGAGCAAGTGAATATCACAAGTATGGGAAAGGTCGGTCCTCTTTCGGCATAAGGATAGCTCTGTCCATGGTATGAAAGAGGCTGTCATTCCAAAACACGTTCTGCTGAACAGAGTAGCAGGAATTACAATAATCCTCATTCTCCTAGAAATCTTAAGTTTAAGCTTCTCTTTTGACAGGAAATGCTGGAAAGACATGCAAATCTAAGAGGTTTCTTAAAAGTTAATGAAGTTGTAATTGATCCCTTTTTCAGACAAAGAAAAACAAGTTGCATTTATTACAGAACAGGGAGAAAAAATATTTGATAGGTAAAAAAGCAATCTGATAGATGTAATCTCATTTATAGGACAAAATGTTTATAACTTTGGCAAAACCACATTTTTCTATGTTTCCTTTTATTGTATATATGCTGGAATATAAAGTT
This sequence comes from Cuniculus paca, assembly GCA_004365215.1. Classification (NCBI taxonomy): domain Eukaryota; kingdom Metazoa; phylum Chordata; class Mammalia; order Rodentia; family Cuniculidae; genus Cuniculus; species Cuniculus paca. The sequence continues at coordinate 26,281 of RJWT010000065.1, forward strand.
TGGTTTGAACTGAATGTACATCAGTTTTTCACCATTGTACCACTGAAAATTTATAAATGGAGCTATTGTCAGTTGAAGACCATGTATATATAATTTAAAATATTTGAGAATATGGGGCATTTGTTTTTGTAGTCTTCTGTGGCACTGATTTTTTAATTAATATTTTAATATTTATTAGGAAATGTTCACAGTACCTAGTGGTTGTTCATTGTGGGGAGTTGGTACATGTACATGACACATCTTAATTCCTTTTATGACCCCTTTCCCTCTTCACTTATACTCCTCCCTCCATTTGTGGGTCTCCTACTCATTTGCAAAAGGTCAACCTCCATATTTTATATAATCTATCTCTAATTTTACTCTTTAAATTATTCACAGTTTTGGTTTCCCATATAGGAGAAATCACACAATATTTCTCTTATTTGATATTCTACTGAGTGTGAATAGTATATTCACTTTATCCATTCATCTGATGATGGATTTATGAGCCACTTCCAAGATGCAGTTATAATGAACTGTGTTGATATAAACATGGGTATACATTTATTACTGTAATATGATGTTTTTAGCTATTTCAGGAAGGTACCTAAAAGGTAGAATGCTGGATCAAATAAAATGTCTATTTTAAATTTTTGAGGAATCTCTGTACAGATTTCCATAGTGGCTTTACTAATATACATTTTCACTTGTAATGTAAATAGTTCCTTTTTCTTGGCAGACTTGCCAACCTTTGTTATTATTTGTTTCTTGATGATAGGCATGTTTTATGGAATAAGATGAAAGTGATAATTTTCATTTATCTAATGACCAGTTATGATGAGTATTTTTTCATGTATTTATTGACCATTTGTTCTTCTCCCTCGAGAAGCATCTATTCATTTCAGTTGCCCATTTTTTGATTTGGTCTTTCATTTTGAGGGTCTAACTGTTTTTACAAGTTCTACATATTCTTGATTTGTAATTTTCTGTCAAGGTGTAGTTGAAAAGTGTTTTTGCATTCTGTAGGTTGTCCCTTCATTCTGTTGGTTGTTTCCTTTTCTGTGAAGAAGTCTCTTAGTTTTATATGATCCCATTTTTGAATCTTGCTATTTCTTCTGCATTAGGGTTCCATTTGGAAAGTGCTTGTCACACTTTTATCTTGAAGAGCTTTATACTGTTTTATCTTCCAGCAGATTAAATGTTTCTATTTTAAGCATTAGGTCTTTGATCCATTTTGCTTTTAATTTAGTACATGGTGAGAGCTGTGGGTCTAGAATTAATCATCTGCTTGTGGACAACCATTTTTCCCACCACCATTTGCTAAAGAGGCTGACTTATGTTTTTGGCCGCTTTGCAAAGATGAAATGGCTGAATGTGTCTGGGGTTGCTTTTCCAACTTCTTTTGTGCCTCACTGATCTATATGTCTGTATTTGTGCCAGTATCATGCTGCTTTTATAACTGTATCTTTGTGATATAACTTGAGGTCTGGCATTGTGATGTCTCATGCTTTGCTGTTTTTGCCCACTCTCTTGTTCAATATGAATTTAAGATGGGTTTTTCCAGTTCTGCGAGCAATGCTATTGGTATTTTTATTGAAATTGCACTAAATCTATGTATCATGTTTGAAAGTATGGCCATTTTGACAATATTGCCTATCTAGGAACATGGAATATATTTGCATTTTCTGATATCTGTTCTCTTTGATCTCTTTTTTCAGGGGCCTTTCATTTCCTTTCATTTGCTTTGTTAGGTTAATTCCTAAGTATTTAATTTTTCTTGATTCCACTGCAATCAGTGCTGTTCCTAATTTTTTTTTTTTTTTCGCAATGAAACAGGTTTTCCTTTCTAGGAGCTAGGGTTAGCATATGAAATTTCTTTAACACAGTCAGGAACTGAGTGTCTTCTCAGAAAGATGTAAATTTTTTTTCTTCAAATGCAATTAATATGCAAAGTTATACTTTCTTTGCTCTTGTGGTTCTGGCTCTTTTGCCCAGAGTCCCATTGTTCCTGATTTGGTAATTCCAATAAATAATTCTAACCCTCTAAGCTACAGTGATTTCATATCTGGTAAAACATTCCGCCTTTTTCAACAAATATTTCATACCAGTGTTTGTTTTTCATTGCCATGTAACAAACTGCCACACACTTACTGGTGTAAAACAGTGTGGATCAATCTCATAATTCCCCAAGATCCACAGCTGGGCTGAGATGAGCTCGCTTTGTGCTCAGCGTCGCTTCAGAGTAAGGTCATGGTATGTATTTATGCTGCCATCTCATTTTAGATCAGGATTCTTTTCTGGGCTCCTTCAGATTCCTGGAAAAATTCACTTCCTTGCAGCTGTAGGACTAAAGTCCCTACTTCTGGACAGCTGCCAGCCTAGTGGTCACTTTTAACTCTCAGAGGAGTCACATAGCCATATTTTTGCACCTTTAAAGCCAGCAGGAAAAGCCTCCCTACTCTGTTATGACTGAGCTTTATGCAATTAAAGTTATCCTGAGTGCCTTGCTCATGGGAAGCAATTCAGACATCATACTGACTGATGGGTAGGGATCTTCAAGATGGTCTCAGAATTATGACTACAATTGTATTCTGACTTAGGTTATAAGCAAAATTAAGTAATTAAGAAATAGCTTTTCTCTCTAAGGAAAATATAAGCTTTATTCATCAGAAGCCCAAATAGAGTCTCTTGATTTCAGCAGAGAAAAGAGGAAGAGAAAAGTAGAACTTAATGCAGAGGTACCAACATTTTTCTATGATTCATGGGAAGGACAGCTTGCCACATATGAAAAACTATGTGAAGCCGTATTTGAGTTTTGTGAAGGAATTTTTATTGGGCATTAAATTGAAAAAGAACTGATATCTTATAAAGAAATGATTTGTTATTCTCTTTCTTCAATATTTCACTCTGTAATCTGCTTGTGTTTCCTCAAAAGCAAGTGGTTTTGCTCAGGTATGTCCCCAGGGTAGCTTGGCAGGTGTTACAGTAATTAAGGGTGCACCCATACTCAAATGCATTCTGCTTCCCTTCAGCTCTACCTTTACACAATTGTGTCATATTTATATGATACCTTATTTAATTTTAAAGCACACCAAATGTGTCAGTCCTATGGGTACACTCATCAAGCAGGTAGCTACCTACTTTCTTCCATGGGCAGAGGAAGTCAAGAACACTAATAGGTTAACTGCTTTTTCTGAGGCTTCGTGAAAAATCAGTGATACAACTGGGATTATTACACAGCCTCCAGTGATCCGCCTGTATGCCCTTTGCCAGAATGAAAGAGGGGAACACTGTAGTACAAATCTGAGTCCAAATTTAATCTGAAAAAAAAAAACCTGAATCAGCCGGGCGCGGTGGCTCACGCCTGTAATCCCAGCACTCGGGAGGCTGAGACAAGCGGATCATTGTGAGTTTGAGACCAGCCTGGGCTACAAAGTGAGCTCAAGGCCAGCCTGAACAGCATAGTGAGACCCTGTCTCAAAAACACCAGGGCTGGGGATCTAGCTCAGTGGTCTAAGTGCCTGCCTGGCAAGTGCAAGGTCGTGAGTTCAATCCCCAGTGCCGCAAAAAAAAAAAAAAACCTGAATCGATAATATGAAACTCACAATTTCCCCAATTGCAGAGAGAATGGGAGAAGCCAGATAACACCACTAATTCTTGTCCTCAGTGAATTTACTAAGTCTTTAGACACAAACACAGACATAGATGATTAAGGTTCCCAACTGTCAGATTTACTGTGCTAATATCCATTTAGAAACATAATTTCATGTATCCATTCTGCAATAAAGTGAACAGTTTTTCCAAGCAGATGTCTTCCGAAGACAGTAGACCAATGCCCTATACCCTGTGAGCACTGCAGCATCATTTAGGATAATGACATAATGCTTTGTGCGTTTCTAACAAGCACCCTTCACAAAGAAGCACAAGTTTTCATCTCTCTGCTAATAGACCTTTTTTTTTTTCTAATAGACCTTTTTCTCAAACCTTGCTGATACTGACTAGCACCAGATAAATATTCTTGGAAGTTATCATTTTCTTGTTTATGGTATGGTGCATGAAGTCAAGTCAAAACAGTGTTTTCTAGGATAAAGGAAAACAAATTTTTTTTCCTTGGAGTTATCCAAAATCTTCCCAAAATATGTTTTTTGCAGTATGGTGTTCTTTCTTTCATTTCCATTGTTATTTTGTGCTGTTGAGTTTAGATGATAGATACCCATGTTTCACTTTTCAAAATTTCTCATATTTTTCATTTCTCCAAGTATATTCTTTCAAATAAGCTCCAGAAGATTGTTATGTGTTTTTGCTTACTAACACATAACAGTAGACCTACCGACATAGACTTTCACTGCTCAATTCTACACATTTCTTACAAATTTCATTATATCTTGGTCTGTTTGAGATACTATAATGAAATGTCATAACTATGCTGTCATGAACCATGAATTTTATTACTCACAGGTCAGCAGGCCAAGATACAGGCACTGGGAAATCCTACTTGCAGTGAGGATTCACCTTCTGGTTCACAGTGTAGTGCTTCCTCACCCTATCCTCACAGAGCGGAAAGGATAAGGCAGCTCTGTGTAGTCCATTTTATAAGGCCACTAATCCATTCATAAAGGCTCCACTGTAATGACCTATTCATGGCCCAGAGGCCCCACTTCCTAGTACTATCACATCCGTGATAAGGATTCAGTGTGTGAATCTGGGGAAAGCAAATACATTCAAATAATGGTGGGTGCCATTCTATCTCCGTATTAAATATACTGGCCTGGGATAATTGCTATAGATGCTTCAAAAGGAATTAAGAAAAAACAAACAAACAAACAAAAAACAAAGTTCTGTAGGTGACAGTACTTACCTAGCCCTACCTCCTTTCTGTCGGTGAAGCTTTGTTTTTCTCCTATGTTCCCTGCTCAAGGGAATATGTGCTGAGCCTCAGACTTTATCATCCCCTGCTCTCTGATTTTGTTATTTAGAGCTTACCAAGTCCTATGAAATATGAAGCCTTCTGATCAAGAGTTTTGCTTCTTGCTGCATGACATAAGAATAATAATTTCCTCATGTTCTGAAGAATTATTTTGAGTAAACCTACATTTAATAAGCTTTAATATGGTATTCTTCCCAGATTAGATACTTGCAACTCAGTGGAGTTCTAGAAGACAGACTAAATCCACAGGAATCAACCTATTTTTGAAGTTCCAGACTGACCAAAGAGATAATTGAAAAGGGTTGTTATGTCAATCCTGAAATTTCCACAGAAATGGTAGAAGTCATTCTACAAATTATGTTTAATTTTTCAAAGCACTTTCTTATATATTGTGTGTTTAAGATTGTCGTAATTTGTTGCAGCAGCTAATGAAGATGATAGATTCACTTTTCTAAAGTTGGTGCATGGAGGACAAATGATTAACCAGCTCGGTCCAGCTAGTTATTAGAATTAAGGGCAGAATCAAATGCAGACACCTTAAAGCTTGTCCTCACCCTGATTGTGAAGTATCAACTAAAATCTCAAATTAAAGTAAAGGGGATGTCTTGGTTTGAATGCTTTGCTTTAAACTTGTGTATAAAAATACTACTGCATTAGTTTTTTTCACTGTGACAAATACCTAAGATAAAGAATTTAAAAGGAAGACTTATTTTGGCTCAGAGTTTCGGATATTTCAGACCATAGTCAAATGACTTTTTTGTTTTTACCTGTGGGGAGGAAACACATCATGGTGAAATCACAAGGTAGAAGAAACAGTTCACCTCATTGCAGGCAGGAGGCAAGGAGAGAAGGAGAAAGGGCCCCCAGCCTCCAAAATTCCTGCAAGGTCGCTATGACCTAACCTCGACCATTAGACTCCACTTCGTGAAGGTTTCATGACCTCATACTGATGCCATAAGCTGATGACCACGTCTTTAACTTGTGGGCTTTCAAGGAATACTCATCCAAACCATAGTACCAATGACATTTTAAATGGGAAAAAAGCATCTGTTTTCTATCTATTTTGAAAATCTGAGCATCTCAGGGTCCAGTGAATGTGCTGGGCTCTAATGTGGATGCATTGTATATTTGCATTTGCATGCTTTGAAACAATTTCCTGTTTCTTCTTTGTTCTAATCATATTTTTCTCTCTCTGCTAAGATATTTTAGAGAAGACTTCTACCCTAATTTCAAATGTATTTTAAAAAGTTAACCACCCTTTTTCCTAGCCTTACTCTTAGTGAAAATTTCCTCAGCAGTCTTCATTACTTTGAAAACAAAACTTTCAATATTTACCTTTTCACTAAATACAACTGATCCTTGTTATTCACCGTAGGTATGTTTTATAAACTCTCCATGAGCACTGTATTAATGAGGTAATGCAGGGGTGCTGCAGGGTAGGTTCCTGGAAACCTATGGTCACATTTTTGTCAAACATTCAATAGGCAACCTTGTTTTATGTGTGTTTCTGATCAAGGATATATTATTTAAAACATATTGCTTGACATAAACATCAAAATCACAGCCAATAACCATGTAACTCATGCTTGAATTAAGCTTCTGATACACATATTTTGTATAGTAGGCACAGTATAACCTTTTGGTGCATAGAAACACTAGATAGTACTTCAATACCAGATTTGGGGATATTTTTAGGCCGTAAAATCACCCAAAAGAGGCAAAGAGAGAAAGAGAGGGAGAGGGAGAGAGAGAGAGACAGACAGACAGAGAGAGAGACAGAGAGAGAGAGAGAGAGAGAGAGAGAGAGAGATTCCACACAGACTATGAAAAGAACACTTGCTTACAGTAAAGTATTGAGTTGGCTGAATCAGGGAGGGAGTCCCCTTCCTCACCACATCCAGAAATAAATACGTTGGGAGATTTACATTTTTCAGAACTCCGTGTGGATAAATATTGACTTCAGGGTACAAATAAACATTGAGGACTAGATCAGTTTCCAAACACAAAATCTTTGAATAATGGTGATAGGATGAATTTACATTGTGACCTGAAATTATCTCCACTTTCACCCACACTAACAATGAGCCATGCTGTATCCATGATGGATGCTTGAGTCCCAGGGGTCACTCTGCGTCCTCCAAATACTGTAACTTTTTTCATGGTATACCCTAGGTCTAAAACTGTTCCCATACTTTTTCTCCCTGCATGGCTTTGTGTGGTTAAAATCAATTAAAATCAGTGTCTTCTCTGCCACAACACTAACCCTGGTGACACAGTGGGCAACCAGTGTTTCACATTTTCCTGCAATTCATGGTCTCTTTGTTCAGATCATTTCCATAAAGCTCCATTTTTGCCCTAGAACCAGAGCTAAAGTCCATGAAGGTCAGAACTGTCTCCCATATTTCTTCACTTCCACAGTAACTATCCTCAAACCCAGCCCATAACAAGGGCTCAATACATATTTGCTAAGTGGAATTCAACTGAATTTGATTTGAATTACATCAAGATATATTGCAATTTATTATGTACCTCTATAAAAAGTCTTTTATCACTGATGCAATTTTCTAGGCTATGTGCAATAAAATGACCAAATGGAGAAATTTTGTAGCAGTGAGAGGTTCCATAGGGAACCAGAGCAGACAATGAAAAACCCAAGAAGAAAAGTCGTTATCCAGGCAACAGTCTGGATACAAGGGAGCTGGAGGACAATCGGAAGCTATGTTTGCACAACAAACACAACATTTTGATATAGCATATATTAGAGTAGCCTGATATAAATATGAGTGTAGGTCTGAGGTGATTGATGGCTATTCAGGGCGGGCTAAAGTTGAACAGCTTTCTATCCTTGATACTTCTGTGAGCCTGATGGGTTCTGTACCCAAATAACTCAGAAAGATCATAGAGTGCTGGAATACCTGAATGTATCCAGAAATAAACTCAAATGAGTCAGAAGGATAATCGAAAATATTAATTACTCCAATGCAATTATAACCAATGCAATCTCTTGTCAAGAGAATTAAAGAATATTTTCAATATGCTTGAACACTAACATTAAGTCAAATTTTTATGTTAATGAGATTTGGTCATAAAATGCACTATTTAAATGAAAAATTTTAAAAAATTATTACAGTGGGGGATACATTGTTATTAATTCCCCTGAGAATACTCCCTTTGATTCAAACACACTTTTCCAATTGTTCTGGCCACTTTCTTAAAAGGTTGTGCGATGTCATTTTTCATGTGTATCTTTCTGGCTGCCTCAGTGTCCTGAACCCATTCAAAACATGTATGGTACTTTCTGTCAAAAAAGATCATGATGGTGTGTCATCTTTCACCTTATCATCTGATCTGGCACCATGTCACTTCTGGCTCTTCTATAAAGTCAGAATCACTAAGAAAAGTGAATATTGTGAATAAATCAAGGACAACGAGACAACCAGGAGAGTGTGATTAAAGAAAAAGGACTCAAGAAAGAGAACTTCCAGAACATCTTCAGAAAGTGGCAAGACTGATGGGGCACGTGTGTCTGAAGTGAGGGAGAGTATTTTAAGGAGGACCAAGGGCAACGTGTATTTCACTGAAATAATTCTGTAAAGTTGAAACACTCACCATTTTGTTTGACCACACCTTATATTAAGTTTGTCACACAACATTGTTTTAAGGAAGAGTCTGAAAATCTAGATTAAAAATAAAATATTCAGTGTTCCTATCCCTATTTCATAACTGAGGTTACAACTTCCTCAGGCTCCAATAAGTGGGATAGGGCCTTAGTTCACAGACTCCATTAATCATTTTCATGCCCACCCAGCACTTTGAAGTGTGGATTTCTCCAGCTCCAACCACTCTGAACTTCTAATCAGTAGACCTCAAAGCTTGTATGCACCTCGTTAATGAATGCCACTGGGTAAGATGAATGAATCATTTTATTATTTTCATCTGTGAAAATATAATTTCTTTAAAATGCTTTATGTGTAATGCACTTCTCAATGAGGTATATACTTTATTTTATGAAAACGATGGCAGTACAAAAGAATTGTCATTTTTTCTGTGAATAAAAGGACCAGCATTAATGCACTAATCCTAGTTAGAGATTTTTAGCTACTTAATTTCACTAACATTCCTCAAGAGGAAAAAAGAAATCTTTAAACTGACAACAAACTACACTTAAGCAAATATATGTTATTTATCTATCTATCTTTCTATGTATCTATCAATCTATCTACCTATCTCTATCTACACTATGCTATTTATTCTATCAATCTCCATTGTTTCTTGGTCTTTTGGCTAGGATCAAGTGTAGTAATCTATCACTGTATCCATTTAGTCTGTCTATGTGTCTGTCTTAGTTATTATCTATCTACCTATCTGCCTTCCTATACTTCTATTTATTTGCCTTAAATTTGATTTAAGTTATATTTCTTATAACTACCATATAGCTATTTTATAAGTAGTTTTATTGAGGATCTTCTAATCATAACACTACCATTAGCGACCCATCAATGAAAACTTACCATCTTCTTTGTTATCAACTTACATTTCTTCCTTTTAATCGAGAAGGGTGCTTGCGTTTGGTAACCTTACATAGGATTGCAGCTTTCTCCCAGAACACAGATTCAAAGGGAAGCACACACAAAACAAAAAAATACCCCAGAAGCAGCAGAAATTTCCTCAGTCACCCAACCGACCAGTCTTACAATTGATGTTATATTTATCTACTGATGTGACAGCTTTGGAACTGAATTTTCCCAGAAATGAAGACAAGGAAATGGACAAAAGTACATCAGAGCCTCATGCCAAGAAGTGTGTCTGAAGAAATTATAACTTCTGCTCAGAACTTCTTTAATTGGCATTACTCAAATATAGATAATTGACTGAGAATGTGACCTTAGTCACACTAGTGAACTTGTTCTCCAGAGAAGAAAACTGATAACAGGCTTCTTTGTCATCAAAGGGTGAAGAAATGTGACAATCTGGGAACTGGTTTTAGGGCCCCATCTGCTAAACCAGAGAGAAATCAAGATTTTACAGTTCTATAAATATTTTAGTGTATCCCATCATTTATGAACTGTGGCAGCTATCATAAAACGTCCCTGACTTTTGTTACAACTGCATATAAGGCCAGAAAATTGCATCTCGTGGTAAACCATAAAAACCTAAGTAAAAGCACCATTCCTTTCAGTATATTCTAAAAATATACAACCTCCCTGTCAGTGTATGGCAGAGTAGTTACTATCCCAGGATGCCTGTTTCTTTCTCATTTTTTTATCTGATCTTACCCTGGTCTTTTCAAGCCCTTTTGTATTTCAGTATCTTTTTATGTTTCATAAATAACAGCCATCGCCACATAACAGCCGAAATAGATTTTACTTTGTCACAACATACTGTAAGCAAGGGACACGTGTATGCTGATAATGGTGCCACACAACAAGCTTTCATTTTTTACCTAAGGTGTCTAATTGTTCAAGATGTGATTCTTGTTTTGTCTCGACTCGGTTTGTTTAGTACGATGCTGAAAAAAAATTTAATGAAGAGATGGTTGGCAGATTAATAAGGGGCAGCTACTCTTAAAGAGCTAATACCTAGAAAGCTGACTCGACATTGAAATTAAAGTGGTGATTTGTGGGTTGCTTTATCTCATTCTAAATACTCTTGTTCTCTGCCTTCCTAAGAGGTTGCATGATGTGTGCAAGATGTTAAATATTTTTGCATCTTTTGATGGCCTAGGGACAATGCAGCAGCTTCGTGGGTCACAACATACTTCAAGGGGAACAAATTACTCACATTGGCATCACTTGGTCTCACAGTGTTTCTCTTCTTGCCAGGCTTTGCTTCTCTTCTTATTGGACTATGATTTGGTAGATTAAAAAGTTAGGAAGATAAGAGATCCTAGAACTTGCAGTCACTTGTAGACAATTGAAAACATAACCCCCTTAAAGCATTTTGATATATGTAGGATACTATCTGGATCATATCTTGAAGGATTAGCCAATATCTTTACCTTTGTCCTTCTTTTCTTTCTATACAGTGATGGCTGGATGGATGGCTAGATGGATGGATGGATGGATGGGTTGCAGTACTAGGGATGAAACCCAGGACTTTGCACATGCTAGGCGTGCAGTCTACCGTTAAGCTACATCTCCAGCCCTCACTTTTTTCTAATATACAGGTGAGCACAGGATTTTCAGTGTCCAAATTCTACCTGACCATCCAAATCCAAATCAATCAAATATTTCTCAGCTTGTATTTAAATGTAATTTCCAATCTGCTGGAATTCTCTCTTCTCCCTCCATTTTCATCTCAATAAATAAGCAATTTTCATTTGCAAGGAGCAATGTCAGCCTAACATGAGAAGGGAAGGTGACTATCAAAGACTATGCAGCAGATTTGTTATCCTAGAACATATTTTACATCCAACCCGGTTTGTGCTGGGCAGCCCTGTGCTCACGTTCTTGGATGTATGTGGTGGCGATAAGGTTGCCAGCTGGCTTTTCTTCCAATACTCTATGAAAACCCAGCGTTTCCCTGTAAAATCCCTTTCTGATACAATATGAGTGGAGAAAGACTACTCAGAGCCCAAGGGACACTCTTGAGGTAGTGGCAGAACCTCTGTAGAGAGGCAATTGCATTGGTGGGGTTGGAAGCCCCCTTGTGGTACCACTGAGCTCCTGTCAACAGGGACCAGGAGCCATACAGTAGTGTGCCTGAACCTTTTATGACAATGGGGACTTCTGATCAAGAAACTGGTGGCTGGAAACACTTGAACCCAAGCTTCCCAGGTGCACTGACCTGTGAAAACTGTATCCACTTGCTGTAGGACAGAAAAATACTAAGCAAATAAGACCAGAAAGCCACCTCAATAGGAAGGACCTATCTTGATTATAGAAGGAGCACATAAGTTACAGCCTTAGGAATCAGCTCTTAAAGGTTTATCTCTTGCTATCTATGCCATGTTCATTCACATTTTCTCTTCTATAAAATGACAAAACTATGCTCCTTGCTCCAAATCTTGAATAACACCCAGGTTTAGCCATCATCGTTGGGAAAATCAAAATATATAAGTTAATAAAAGTCTTAGTAAAGGACCTGAAGCAGAGGTAGAGCTCACTAAAATGTAGCTCTTGTCATATTGGTGTGTCTGGCACAAAGTAGGTGTTCAACAGAATCTGTGAGAATTGAGTTAAGTTCAACACAGCTGTATGCAAGCATTATACAGGGTATCCCTCTACTCTGTAGAAACAGTCCTTAATGAGGACATTTTGGATACATTAGGAATGAAGTGAATGAATCTCAAACAATGCCAAATGCAGTACCAAGTAAGATCTGGAATTTACACAGTTCTTATATGAGTGCTGTAAGTTGGACATTTTTCCACTTTACATGTACAGACTGTAACTTTCAGAGAGCTGAATTAACTCGTCTGTGGTTATGTCACTGAATGGCAAAGAGAGGGTTTGCGGTTGGATGAGCTGGGTCCAAGACCAAAGGGAGAGGAAAAAAGACTGCATAGCCAACCCAAGAAATTTAAAGGCTCGCAAGTCAATATCTATTTGTCAAACTAGAAAAACAAAATGCAAAATTTCAGTAAAGTGATAGACATCTTAATATTTTATCTAAAAATTCCAAATATGTCTTACAGTGTTATGGTTTGTGGATAGTACATATTCTCTGGTCAGAGGCCAACAGCAAGTGGATTGTGTGTATTCTGAGCCCTTCCCATATACCCTGAGTCCAGGGAGGAATGAGACACATAGTTGTCGTGTGGTTGTAATACCCTCATGTGCCCACAAAGAAAGAACTATCACCTGCTACCACACCAATGAACAGAAGCAGGTTTCAGAAAAAATCTGATAGTTCATTGAAGGAGTTAAAAATATACCATCTCAGTTTGTCAGGAAAGTACAGTGATTATTTAAGACTGAAATCACTCGAGAAGCTGTAACTTCACAAAGGGGCCATTTGGCGTGCCCTATTACATGCAGCAAGCCATGAAAGTTGTTTGGGGAGGGATGTCCTTTCTATGACAGGGTGGAACATGGTGTAACCAAGGCTGGAGAGTAGCTTCAATCACTATAACCTGGGCTACAGTGAACCTGAATAAGCCAAGTCTGAAGTAACTCTTATTTTCCACTTGCTTTCCACTCGCTATTTACAGCTTTATTATATCCCTAGATTTGCTACTCCAGTTCAGATATCCCTTTGCTCTGCCATTCCTTCACAAATGCACTGCTCTTTGTCTAAAATTATAAAAGCATCCTGTTCTTATCATTTATTCAGAAATATATGAACTTCTGAAAATCTCCATGTATGCGTAAAATTAGTAACACTTTTAAACTTTTCTCTTTTTAATCAACTCTTGTATTAATTGAGCACCTCTATTCATCCAAAGAGCCCACATAACAACCAACGGGGTAGAACGGACCTCTCTCTCTCCCTAAAGCTTCTCTAATTTGGTGAAGAGGAGCTGGATTCTACCAGAGACCTTTGTTGTTCTTGTGTTGTTGTTACCATTTCATCAGGAGAAAGAACCAAGACCTATGAGTAGAAAGGAAGTTGTCATGGATTAAAACCTGGTGGTCAATTTAACACCAGCTAAATCAAATCAGCATGGTGCTGCGTGTAGGTGGCCCACCTGAGGAAAGCTGCCCGCATAAAGAGACGTAGAGAGGAAGAGCTGGGCGTTGTGGGTTCTCCTAAGTATTTCTGTTTTGAGCCGTTGGTTCTCCTGGAGGAGCTTGTCATGCTGGCTTCCCCGATCTGATTTCAGCCATTATCATCGGAGGAGCTTGGGACCTTGTCACTGAGAGTGGCTGTGGTACTTTTCAGGGCAGCCCTGGTCCTTATTTTGAGCGAGAGTTCTCAGCTCCAGTGTAGAACCCTTAACCTACTAGCACAGATCCTTCACCCTCTGGCATAGACTTTCTAGCTTCCACCACTGACCTTTGGGCCTTCCCAGCACAGATTTATAAAACAGACTTGCATGAACCATTGTCGTGGGCTCCAGTTGGTCTCATGGGAGGCATGGTTATAGGCTCTAGGTCTCCAGCTGGACTCAAGCAGGACATTGTTGTGGGATCCAGGCCCTCAGTTGGATTTTCTAACTCTTTAGTGTTGTGGACAGATTTCTTGTACTTTCTTGTATTTAACTCTGGGTGACCATCATAAAATAGTATAAATTCTGTGTCCTGTATGTAATTATTCTCCTTGAAACCCCTGACTACTACACAAATAAGAGTTAAGTTTCATAAAATAAGTAATCTTCTCACAATGGAGCTATTGCTGAGAACCACCTACTCTAGAGGCAACTGTACCATTTGACAGGAAATCAAACAGATGACCTCTAGGTTGCCTTTTGTCTCTCAGTTGCATGATTCTATGGGTGAAGGCATCCTAAAGCAAAATATTTGTCTTGAATTGATCATTCATTATCAAGTTTGCAAAAACAAAATAGAGTCTAATCTTCTGAAGAAAATAGAACTAGGATGGCTACATGAGAATTCATACAATCCTCTAACCCTAAGTCATAAAAACACTTTGTTTTGACCAAGGCCAATGTAGTTCCATCCTTGTCAACCGCACAGAACAAAGGCTGTCTTACAAATGATGAATCTGGTGGAGTCTTAATGAATGTTAAGACATTTCAAGACTATAAATGGAGAGGTGAAATTCCATACTTCTGTGTCTCTTGGCTGTACTTGTCAAGGCCCAGTACTGAGAAGATCATGGTTTCAGGATAAAGATCCTCAAGTTCTATTTTTGAGCAGTCTAGTATATTCCAAAACACAACAAACCCCACCTATTCTCTTCATTTAAGAGTCTATGAGGACCTGATAGGAAATGACTAGGGAATTCATTGGGGGAATTCATTTGTAAAGCAGGAATTGAGCCAGGAGGAAGTACAAGAAGGCCCATGGATGTTGTGGTAACGAAATCCTCAGCTGTGTTTAATCAAAGGGTACTGAGGAGTCGCAAGAGGAAGGAGGTTCCTTGTGTCAGTTATCAGTATCTGAAAGCTACATCAGGTGCACCCCAGCACTTGACTCTCTGCTCACTCTTGTCCCACAGACATTTTTGTAGTCAAAGATGCAACATAGCCTGTTCATGCTTTTAAGTTTTTGATTCCAAGATACTTAGCTTTCACAGAGCTGTGTACCTCAAAGCCACAAAGAGAGCATGAAAATATTTACACAAAAAAGCAGGACCTTGGTGCATTTAGACCCATGACACCGATGACGGTCTGGAACCTCCTGCAACAGTGCTCCATGTTAACCTTTGGAAAACACTCCGTGTCCCAGACCCCGTTAATGTTTGGGACCTTGCCTGGCTGAAGTGCATCCCTCCCTCATGAGAGCTGTCTCCCCAAGCCCAAGAGAGGACTCCAAGGCACCCCTAGAAAACACTTTGCACCCCTGGAAAATGCTGTCTTCCTGCAATACTCGCCTATGTCGGAAGCGATCTTCTCTAAGGATAGCAAATCATTTGTATGCATCAGGAATCCTTGCTGCCCAGCGCACCAACTATAAAGCGTATTGCAGGGAAACTACTGCACACAGTTATAAAATGAAGAAACCTACATTTCCAAAGACTTTCCCTAGAGATACTTTCCTAGAGGGGCATAGAAGGAATTGAAAGGCTGAGGTGTTGTTCAGTGGTAGAGCTCTCGCCTAATGCTTGGGTGTCCCAGGGCTAGATTCTCAGCACCAAAGACAAGCAAAGAAAAAAAAAATAGAGATTAGAAAAATCATGATACTGGGCTGGGGATCTAGCTCAGTGGCCTAAGCGCCTGCCAGGCAAGTGCAAGGTCGTGAGTTCAATCCCTGGTGCCACAAAAAAAAAAAAATCATGATACTAATTTGTAGGTCATTTTCCTTTTCCATGAACTAAATCTGGAATTAAAATATATTTGTACTGAGCAAGTTTGGGGATGTAGAATACTATTTTTCAAATAGCCTACCGTCAATGTCTTTATTCAAACTGGAGCACTTTTGAATTTAACCATAAATTTAAAATTATTTGTCACTTCATTGAGGGTTCAAAATTTGAATTTAAAATCTGCTTTAAATCTAAATACCATTTCATATTGTTTTTCACTGTCCATATTCATTTAGTATCTCAGTAGTTTCCCATAGTCAGAAAAAAAATTCTTCCTGGTTTAGTTAAATTAGTAGCTTTATTCACCATTTCCAAATAATAATAGATCATATATGACATTCATTAAATGTTGGTTAAGCCAGTGCAGCTAGAAAGGATGGAAATGCTGAGGGAGCTTCCTCTTTTCTCTTTCTTTAACACAATACATCCCCACATCATCAAAAGAAAAGTATCTACAACAAACCTAAAAGTCAATTTTCAATCAAAATCAACATGCAGAGAACAGGCCCTTTGCACGCTTGGTGACGTGTCACCCAGAAACTCATAGTGTAGTCTGCAGTTTTTGTTCACAATTTCAGGCAGCTATTGTCTTCTGCTGAGGGGACATCAGTCCTGGAAGAAGAATCTTGAGGCAGATTCCTAGAAAGGGAGATTTAGACCTTCCTTCGGCCTCTCATTCTTCTTTTACAACTATTTAGATGGGAAAAGTTGTGCTGAACAATTTTCTATTCAATACTTGAAAGATAGCAACTTTTCTATGAACTTTTCCTAAGTTCTTTTACATATAAATGTTCGAACAACTACTTGTTAGTTCTGATTACATTATTTCAGGTGGGGATCAACATATTGGCTTGGGGAAAGCGACTTGGTCATGTACTTGCATCCAAAGCATACTGGCTTGAATTTAGAGCATTATATTTATGCTGTCAATAGAAAGACTATCTTACTTCAAAGTGAAACAGAGAACATTTCTCCTTAGGCATGTGCATATATATATATTTAAAAATGTGATATATCCACAAAAATTAGAGATAGAAAGGGAATATTAAAGAGTTTTCTTGGCTCGTTCTATTGTGTGGTTCACCTGTCATTTCCTTTTTCATTGCAGGCTTAAATAATAAACACAATGGGAAATGGTTCTGCTCTCCCCTGAAACTATAAACACTCTGCAAATCTCAGAACAAAATGGGAAGAAAAGAATATAAAAAGGAGAAGTTTTAGGTTAAAGTATTGACTTTGCTGTGTGAGAAAAAATTAGTTTTCAGTTGATGAAACTTCTGTTCTTCTCCAGAAGGGCCTTAGAAACCCTTCAAAATCTTCTTAATATCCAAGTGAAGAATCACTGGATGGCCAGCGAAGCCATTAGTCTAATGACTTGGAGCGTTTTCCCCTGGGCTACGATTTACATTGTTACTTCCCCAGGATATACCTAGTTTAATCCAGACTTAAATCTATTTGAGATTTGGGCCCAAGGACCTCCAATAATTTTCATGTTTGAAGCACGATGGTTTCCATAAAACATACACAGTGAGAACCACCAGTGACATACTTACTGTACTTACTTTATTTACTGTATTTACTTTATGAGTAAACCTTTAATAAGTACTACCGATAGTTCTACTTTACATCTGCTTCTTTTAAGGGGTAGTTTTTACATTTATTTCTCAGACCTGGCATTGAGTATAAAATTAATAAATACATAATAGTAACAGTTTTACTGTCTACTTTTTGTGTTGGAATTGTTGCATGAGAACATTTTCATATTGGTAAACAACTACATTTTGAATTACCTTGTAAAAGAGACTGTTAAATGCTGAAAGTAACAACATATGTGTTTCATTTCATACTACACTGCTTCAGTTTAACTTTGCTTTTTATCATTGTTTTGGCCTGAGACTAAATGATTCCCAATCTGCTGGTCCCTAGACGATGCCCAGAACATTTGAGAGTGGCTCTGCCACTCTGACAACCTTGAGCTTTTATTTAAACAAATTCTCTTCCCCCAATTCCCCACAGAGCAGCTATTGTGCCCTTTTGTTGATTGTAGTGGACATACTGCAGATCTCCAATTACCTCCCCATAGACCACCCACCACAACAAGGGTCTGTGGCCTGCACAGAAGCACTGGCAGGAGACTGGAAAGAAGCCTTTGTCTCAGCCCGGACTCCACTAGCCCTCATCTGTGCCTTTCCTGACATGGAACAAACTAATCAATTACACTAAACCACTTTGGAGTAAATACATTGTCTAACTGAATAATAATTAGGTGGTAAAAAGAAAACATTCTAATGTTCCTTTGGACGGGAAGTCGACAGTTTCCAGACGAATGTGGAGATTTGTGATGTGAGATGGAAGCAATAGAGCAAGAGACTTGTCATGGACAAGAAGCAACCAAGTGCATCACAACTGATGGAAACATTGTCAAGTCGCCCCATGAATCTCTCAGCATTTACTACCATTTCTGCTTTTCTTTGTCACTTCAAACCCAATTTTATTACTCAATAATTATGTAATTTTTTATTTTCTCACAATTAAGTTAACTGAAAAATGTTAGATTATTACATACATGTTCTCTTTTAACCACTTATGCATTTAAATTAGGTACCAATGGCATTCTCAATAGGCACAAAATGATACTCTAAAAACTTTCCTTCTAATCCTTCCAGTCTAGAACCTTTTTTAAACACAATACACATACAAGCACAAACACACACTACATAGCACATATACACTATGCATATAAATTGTTACTAAATTTTAGGATCAGGAAGACATTTAATATTGATGAATCTTTTAATGTTACAATCTTTGGAGGTAATTACTATGAGACTATAACAAAGCCGATATTTTGTTCCTCGGAAGGAGCACAGCACACAAACTTATACACTTCTACTGTTGCATTTCCTATTTTTATCAACACTTGGGAAACCATGTAAAATAAATTCTCACTCATTCTTTATGTATAGCTGAATATCACAAACACATGGAAATGTACACGAGTCATAACTCTACAGATGGATAAAGTGCTGCAAAGTAAACATTCATGGAAGCCAGCAGCCCAATGAAAAACCAGCCCAGATTCAGAAGTTATCCTGAAGTTTCCATATTCAATCTTTTCTCCAAAAGAAATCATTGCCTTGAGTTCTAACACCCTAAATTAGTTTTCAATGGTTATTGAAAATTAGATAAATGAAATAATTAATTGCCTACACATTTGTCTGGCATCTTTTGTCTAATATGCTTTGGGGGATTTTTTCCAAGTTGTTGCACAAAGAAATAATTAATTCCTTTGCAATACTCTGTAGGATCCCATCGTGTGAGTATACACCAATTCATCAGTTCTACTGGAAGTTGTTTTCATTTTGAGCTAATCGAAGTAGTGCTGCCATGAGATTTTATATAAATATCTCGTAGTGAACATGTATAGAAAAAAAATGAGTGGAAATTCTAAATTGCATGATTTTTATTTTCACTTTTTGTAGAGATTACCAATTGTTTTTCAAAACGATTTCACCAATTCATACCTCTCTTCAGTTCACAAGAGTTCCTATTACTCTTGATAGGTCTAGTAGAATCATGCTGAGTTTTGAATTTGTATTTCCTTGTTAATAAAACTGAGAATTTAAAAATATATTTATAAGCAAGTTTTGAAAACGTTTTGGTGTAGATTACTTCATCAGTTTATTTTGCCTATTGTTCTATTGGATTATGTGTCTTTCCTACTGACTTACAGTTTTCAGTGCAATTAAAATGCCCCTTTTACTGCGTGTAAGCATTTTTGATGTGTTTTCCCTGTCCAGCTTGCTTTTAGCTTGCATTTGCATTAAATTTTGATCTACAATTTGTTTATAAATTGTTTTGTGCTTGGCATGAAAGAAAGGTTAAATTTTATCATTTTCTATAAATCTCTACACAATTGACAGTATTTATTGCAAAGATCCTATATCCCCCTTATAGTGCAGTTTCACCTGTATCATTAATCCCATGACTGTGTAGATGTGAGTCTGTTTCTGAGCCTTCTATTTTGTTTCACTATTTAGCTATGGGCTCAATAGTGTTACCCTCTTTTCATTATTGCAACAATTCAACATAACTTCACATTTGTCAGAACTGTAGCTGTGTACATATTTCACCATGATCTCAGTTATTCTTGATTCTCTTTCTTCATAAATTTAAATGAGCATTTTATTTTGCACCTACATATACACAAACACTGACAGACTTGCAAGGTCATATCTCCACTTACGTAACTCTTCTTTAATTTTCTTCAATAGTTTTTGAAGCATTCCATGTAAAAATTCATGTTTATTTTTTACCATAAAGATTTTATTTTATCACATTGTCGCTAATTATGTTTTTAAGCTTTCATTTCGTATTTATTTATGTTGGTATGTAGAAACAGTACTGGTTTTCTACATTGACCTTCATGGCCAATCTTGGTAAATTCTTATTAAAGTTTATTTGCATATTTCTAGATTACATATATCTTTAGCTCTTCCCTTGTAATCTTTTTCATTTTTCCTGTTTCATCACACTCAGTAGGACTTCCTGTAAAAAGTCTGTAGTAGTCATCATGAATATCCTTGTTGTGTGCCTGAACTTTAGGAAAGCGTTTCAATTTCTCACTATTAAGCATTATTCCCTATGCAGGTTTCTTTTTGATATATTCATCGTTTGGGAGAATTTTTTATTTCTAATTTTTAAAATGTTATTACAGGGCTGGTGCTAAATTTAATCAATTTTCTGCATCTACTTTAATGACTGCATATTTTTTCCTTTTTCTTATTAATGAGATAAATTACAATGATTTTTCAAATGTCAAGCCAAATATCTTTCTTGGAAAAAAGAAAGAGTCTAAATTGGGCATGATATATTGTCATTTTTATGTGTCTTTGCATCTGATTTTTAATCATTTTGTTTATGATTTTTGTATTTATAACCACCACAGATATTGGTTTGTGCTTTTTCTTTATTATAATGTCATTTTAAAATTTTCATATTCAGGTTATACTGCCTGCATCAAATGCTTGTGAAGCAGTGCATTTGAGTATTTTGAGAATTAACTGTTGAAGAGTGGTTTGATTTTACTTTGTGGGAAGGTCTTTAATTATTTCAATTTAATTACTGTAGAATGACTCAGGTCCTCTGATTAATGTGTTATTTTGAAAATGTGCTTTTTACCTGAATTTGTAAATATATTAGAATTTATAAATTTATTTGAATTAAACTGCTCATGATGTCATTTGTTCAAAACATTTTCTTATTTTTTAGTGAATTATTCTTTGATAGGCGACTCATTAAATATTGCTTCTTTTCAAAACAGTTTTATATTTTCCAATTTGGTGAGGTTATTGACATCTGCCCTGCCTCTACTGTGATTGCATTGTCACTTGGAATGCACCAAGGATTGCATTAACTTACTTCATGTGATCATTCTGGATGAGCCCTATGTAATCTTAAAGTACAACCTTTTTTCTGTTCAGTGAGTGCTCTAGATATATTACAGAGATTAAGTTTGTTAATCATCTTCTTAAGATCTTCTATATTCTCAGTATAATTTATCTGATGACCTTGTCAGCCACTGACAAAGTTATGTTAAAGTCTTTCATGACAATTTTGACATTTTCTCTATTTTTTCTTAATCAGTCAGTGTTTGTTCTACATATTTTGAAATTTATCAAATGCATACAGATGTAATCTTGTTATCACTACTATTAATACATATAGTACATTCTTTCTAGTAAAATTTGTATTAAACTGTATTTCATCTGCTGTTACTGTGGGTATACCAGCTTACCTTTTACTAGTCTTCAAATATTATTAAAAATTCTTAAAATCCATTAATACTTTCCATGTAAGTGTGTTTGGAAAGAAGAAATGTTGGAGATGTCCTTATCTCTTCTGAAGAGCCATGTGCCATTAACAACAGGGATACATTCTGAGAAATGCATAAGTTAAAGATTTTGTCTCTGTGAAATTATCATAGAGTGTTCTTTTATAAACTAAGATTACTATAATGTCAACAAGTGACGCAATTTTCTGGTGACATCACGGAGTTTACAGTTCATATTTACATTTAATAACATTGTTTGACTCCTGCTTGTATTCATAATTCCCTAGTATATGGACAGTTTGTATGTTTTAATATTATGTGTTAAAAATTTAAAAGATATAGCTGACTAATTGTAGTGATTCACATATAAATTATTATAGACATGACATGTTGAGTTCTCAGGCAATAGTCCTTCATGATGCTCTTATTTGTCTATGAATGCTCACTTCTTTTTTTTTTTTCATACTATACCATGTGTCTGTATTGCAAAGTGGATAGATTTCAGTGTATCTGTATAGTCCATGAATCACTTTAACTTTTATGAGAAGAGTATCTATTCTATAAAGACCAGCCTATAGAACCTATGTCTGTGTTCCCATTCTACCCCTCAGTTTTAGGTGATTGGAAAAGAAGCATTCAACCAACACTTCACCAAACATGGACCAAGTGAATCTTTCTCTCAAAGTACTTAATTTTAGATAAGTTGACACTGAAAGTTTGAATCTATGTTAAATTAATGATATAAAGAAAAATCATAAAGCTCAATAAATGTTTACCATTCTTACTTCTGCTTGCCACGTTTTTTGATACATGGTTGTGTTTGTAAAATAAAATTTATCACTATTTTTAGGCTAATTTATAATGATTGCTTTTACCAGCAAGTACATGGTCTAATCTCCTTTGCTACAACTTTTCCTTTAAGTCATTTTCCAATTTTTATGTGTGCAGTGTGAGAGGTTCATATCTAGCACATATAAATAACTTTTTACAAGTCGATAAGTAAAAGACACATCACTAGAGATATTGGGAAAAGTCTTGATCAGAACAGTGATAAGATGGCCCTATTCAATTTTTGAAAAATTATCACGCTTGAACTTATGATTTATACACATTTTTCTGTAGGCATTATGTTAAAATACAAAAGTGCCTTTTTAGAATCCATTAGTACTTTATATCTGAACTCAATTTTACAGGATCATTTAAAAATTGTATAATCTAGTTCATTGTTAAAATTATTATCATAAAACTATAAAGCTTCCTTCAGGAAAACTTGATGAACTATATACCCACTACCATTTGGGAGAACTATAAGATTTATATTTCATGTTTTATTATTACACAATTCAGAGCTGAGGCAGATAGACCAACTCTTCCACAATTCCTGTAGACTATTCTGGTACTGTCTCAGAGACTCTCATAAAAAGTCTGGACAAGAACTCTGCTTGTGTCTTCCAAAAGAATATGGCAAAGGTTATGAGATGTCATTTCCATGATTGTGTACACAACAGTCCATCCTGCCAGTAGTTATGCTCTGAGATTTTCTCCCATCCTGTATTTGAAGAAGGAAATGACCAAGTTGGGAGGGAGGCCCACGTGTGAAGAATGGGGCTGGCCTCTAAGAGCTGAGGTTGACCTCCAGCCAAAATCCTGCAATAAGAACTTCACTCAAAAGCTCACAATAGTTAATGCTAATGACCTAAAATAACTACAGAGAAATGATATGATATATATTTATCATGACATAAAAAATACTTAAATATCTGAAACTCCCCCAAATCTTTTTGGCAATAAATCAATGACCTCTTCCAAATCTTGACTGCATAAGCAAAAATCGTTCATTTTCTCTACCATATTTAAATTTCAATAAAGAACTAAATCCTTGGTTTACTACATTCAAATTTCTGCATCATGGGTCAATGTGAAATGCTGCATTTAATGTCCTCTAGCAAGGCAGAAAATTAAGCCATTTATGAATCATTTTATAAAAATTACTATAATCGTTACAGAAACATAGTTTACTTTTCTAAATAAAAATACCTAATTTTTACGTTGAATCTGAGCCCGTGTCAGCTTTCCATCGCTATGACTAAATACCTGAGGTAACCAGCTTATAAAATGGGAAGATTTATTTTGGCACACAGTTTGAGAGATTTCAATAGATAGTCAGTTGGTCCTGTTATTTTTCAGCCTGTAACAACGTAGCACTTCATGGAAGAAGTATACAGAAAAGCAAGCTGCTTACCTAAGGGTATTTGAGAAGCCACAGAGAGAGGCTGGCATCCTGCAATCCACCTTTTAATTTCTACCAGTTCCCAGTGGTATCAAACTGAGGACCAAGTCCTTAACACATGAACCTAGGAGGAAAAACTGACATCTAAATTGTAGCAGATCCCAAGTCTGAAATGAAGATGCTTTAGATAATAGGGACTTGAACTTAGCCATCTTTCAGGGCTGAGCATAGGTGGATCACACATTCTCGACTGCAGTTCTGGAGAGGAAATCATTTCCTCCATTAGCCACATAAATATCTGTACAGAGCAAAGGCCTGAGGACATTAGGGAACATCCTGGAGAAGAGTGTTTCATGGTGTTTCTGGAGGCTGATGTGCTTTCAGGTACAGAAAGGAATCGCCTATCCCGTTTGGCCATCCATAGACGTTTCCCATGCAAAGCCCCTCTCTGATCTGAGTCATGTTGGCCTATCAGCATTCCCTGTGCCTTCTTCCCACACACAACATCCTAATGCATTTGATGTGTATTAAAACACAGACTCGCTGTGTTCCTTCCTGCTATTCAGCACTAGCACAACAGCTCTGCGATGGACCTGCACACTGCTTCCATGTATGAACCTTTCTGATAATTTATGTTTAATTTGAGTACTGCAGAGTGCTGGGCTGTGCTCATGCTAGAAGTGTGGGAAGATTTCATCACTTTCACATTCCTTCCAACATTGGCATTATCCTGCATTCCATTTGTTGTCATCTTTATAGGTTTTAAATGAATTTAGGGTTTCAATATGTACATTACTATTGGCAAATGACTTTGTGCATACTTTTGTATATTTTGGGGTGGATTCTTTTTTTCCCTGTGCATCTATTTTGCCCATTTCCTACTAAGTACTCTTTTCTTTATCTTGTTGGCTTACAGGATTCTTTATATAATCAAGGTAATTATTTTTGGTAAATTTAAACATCAAAAATATTTTTCCTAAATCTTTTTTCCATTACCTTTATACATGGTATAATTTTAGAACTAAAAGTCTTACTTTAACATAATAAAATTCATTAATTTACAAAGAAGATGTAAAAATCATGAACTCTGTACATCGAATAAAATATTCCTAAGGCAGAATCTAAGGACATTCAAAGAGAAATTCTCTTAACATGACATGTTTAAAATTGAAATTTCTGGTTTAGCGTAATTCAATAAAAAATAAGATATAAAAGTCTTAGATACCTAATTAATAAGTTATATGTTATGGGCATATCCAATTTGACTTCCCAATGATGTATAAATATATATCCCTTTTTTTCAATTATATAAAGGACATTCAAATTGACTACATATTATGCCATGATCCCTAATTTTGTAAAATATAAATAATTTAAAAAATTATGTTAACCAATAAAGAATCATGCAATAAAAAAACAAGTCTCTGTATGGAAATGATATAGTGTTGGGCAGATTTAACGAAGCATAGAACAGAAACAAATATAAAAATAAATCAGGCAAAATGTTTATTTCATGACTCTTCAAAAACAAATCATCTAAAAACAAAATAGCATTAAAAAAGAATTACAAAGATATGAAAAAGAAATCTGAAAGGAAAATGCACATTAAAGGAAAGAGAAATTTTCAAGTCATAATCAGCTATGCAAAAATAATTTTGAAAAACTAGTTGCAATCAATAATTTCCTAAGAATAATTAACAGATGAAAATTGGTCCTTATAGAACTATAATACATAAATACAAACATTATCATAGAAAAAAAACCAAAAGTTTTTCCAAGAACTACCCCTCTACACACACATACACACACACACAATCACCTGCCCTTAAATACTCAAAGATCAGATAATATTAATGTTACTCTACATATACAAAGAAGGAAATCTAATTTTAAGTAAAGTTAGCATAAGATTGCTGCCTTAATTTGATAAGATATACAAAATATTCATCTAATTTAGTGAATATTGATACAAAAATCAGTAAAATGTTGCTGATTACCCTAAATAACACAACGTATATAGCATATATTTCAGAAATGCAAAAATTACTTTATATTGGGATATCAAGGAATGAAATTCACCATTTTAATCAATTTTTTGAAAAATTATGTAATTTTATCTATCCATCAGCAAAATTTAATGACTAATCCTGATTAAAATACTCAACAAATAAGGAATTGATAGAAAATTCTATTAATGTTATAAAGCATTCAGAAAACAGTCCTAAAGCCAGAGTTTGCATAAGGGAGAAAACCAAAGACTTTTTCTTAGTAAAAATAATAGGAAATACACACTCTATTTTTATAGTTTATGTATGGCAAACGCATTCCAGCCTGAAGATAACTAAATAATCTGTTTTCTCTATAATTATTCAACCTCAGCCTCAGCTATTTCATTTTTTTATAAAATGGGTTCATAATACATATGTGGTAACAAAATTGGAAAAGAGGTAAAAGCATCTGTGTTCACAGATCATTAAATATCATACCTGAAATATTTAAAAATAGTGAGCAGATGTCCAGATATGATAACTGTTATAAATAGATAATCAATGTTACATAAAACTTTGCTGTATTGTTCAGCTATTAGAACTATTTGATCACTACTAAAATTATCCTGGAGAAATGTTTCTAAAGAACTTCTCTCTCATTTGGCTTGCTCATTTGTCCTAAGAGAATACAATTTTCCAACTGCCCTGTTGGAAGAAGCCATGGTCTTTGTATTTGTGACTTTGTATCCAATGTTTGAGACCCAAGACTAAAAGACAGAGGACATTTTGGAAAGAAGAATTATCTGAAAATCTACCTTTCTGAAGGTTGCAAAAGAAGAAGTGTGACATCTATCCTATACTTTTCAGTTTAATAACTCTATCAAAAAAGTTTCATAAGAGAGACTATGAACAGCTCTCCAAGTAATAATGGGAAGCATGAAGTAATAAATTAACAAATATTTGGAATCACAAAAAATATGTAAAGTATTAGGGAGTCTGTGCTGTAGCCTCTACTACGGGTGATAGGAGAGGAAACTCTAGTTGCTCCTATCACTTTTGTCTCCAGAATGTCTCTAACATTAAATTTAAAAATTGTTCATTTTCAATTCTGCATATAGTTTGGATATTGGAACAAATGAGTGTATAATTAAATTTGATAAATGAAATTAAGGAAAACAGTAGAAAAGATATATGCCTTTGTTCCAGATTGGTTGAGTTTCAAATTCTAGCCAAAGGATTTACCAGTCATCGGACCCTGGGCAAAGAAAAATCTCTCTGAGCTTCAGTGTTTTTTTTATTTTTTTGGTTGTTTTTCCTTGGTAAAATAATGAAGATCATTTTGTAATAGTTGTTTGTAATAGTTGTTTTTTAATTGAAGAAGTTTGGATAAAACTAGTGATCATTTTTACCATCAAGATAAGGAAAATTTTATAGGGTTATATTAGGGATACTGTAGATATTAATATGAATTGAACTTTGTACTCATTTTCAAGGTCTATACTTCTTTGTCAATAATATCTTAGAATGTTTTTTAACTTATGCTAATCCTATATGCTGATCCTATAGTTTTCTAGCCTATATATAATATACTATATTATGAAATAATTCAAGCTTTTTGAAAAAATGCCTCACAAAATTTATATATTGTTTTCACATACTATTTATATTATAATTTTTATAATTTAACAATAAGGAATCGCAATATAAAAAGCCAAATTAAAATTAAACATTCATGACACATTTTATAATTTGAATATCAATGTGACACATTATTCATGGACTATTAATAATAACAAAACTTACTATGTCTCTGACTTCAGAATTTGAATTGTTCAGAACATTTTTACACATAACCATTTTGTAAATAAATCAATATTTTCCTCCCTAGTTAAAGTAATCAATTTTTCAGTGTATAAGACTTTGTCGATATAGCAGGTTCAGTTATGATACTGAATGAGTTTTCCTTCAGCATATGGAAGGGAAAATGTAGGCACACAGAATGATTTATGAATATACAATGATTTTTGCATTACAGAAACAATGTACAGATCTTCCTCACTGGAGGCCCTGGGTAAAATGAGCTAAGCAATAGAAAAGTAGCTACTCAGCTTGCAATAATATCCCTGATAAGTCATTTAACCACTTTTGGCATTGGACTTTTCTTTTATGACATTGTCACATAGAATGTGTTACCTACAAGGGTTTCATCATGCCCAAAATAATCCATGATTCATGGCAGGACCCTCCCAGCCTAACAGACCTGCCTTCTCTTTTTAACTCCTGATTTCAATATTTTACTTGCAAATGCCAATTTTTTAAACCAGTGTGGTGGTTATAGGAATGTTCACTTTGCAATTTTTCTCTGAAATCTACAAGTTTGTGTTTTCATTTTATGCATTTTTCTCTGGGTCCATCTTTCTATAATGATTGAATCAATCAATTATTTAATTTGATAAAACAATTAAAATTTATATATTTTATAAATCTATTTTAAGTATTTAAGAACTCAAAATGAGTAGTAGAGAAATTAAGGTTTAAATCTTGTTTTCCTTTCCAACATGATAGTACAAAATGCAAAGAAAAATTTAAAAATCCCTTGCATTTTTCTTTGCTTTTCTCTTGATTGACTTGTGACATTCTTTTCTTGCTTGCTTGTACAAACAACAAAGGCACCATTGCTTTCCCACCAACTAAAAACTAAGCCAGTAGAGATGCTTCATTCTATTCAAAATTATTTTGCTATTAATGTGTGTTGTCCAAAGGGCAGACCCTTCTTACTAGTCTAGCTTCTTGAACACTTACTTTCATTAAACTGTGTTCATTTTGACACCTTCCATAGTAGAGACAGTCCTTCCCTGTTGTAGATGTGAAGACCACAAGCTCCCTGCAGTCACTTTAATATGAAATCAGTCTTGATTATGTCCCAAGTGTTTTATTTCTCTTTTTGTTTATCTGTTCCTTTTGGCTCTCCTTATCAATCTCATTGGAATCCTGATAATATTAAACCAAATCCTTCTAATGTTTCAGTCACCCAGTGCTCCTGGACTTTTACTGCCTGGCCAGGAACAGAGCTCCTCATTCTACTTAGTGGGAAGCATGAAGATTGCTGGGAAAAAGACGGATCTTGGAATCTTTATATTCTACGGAAAGCAAACGAGAGTTGTTTGAGAAATCGCATGCACGCTCTCTGACTTCTTTTTGCCCTTTGCTGCTCAAAGTCTCAGCCTCGTAGCTAAGATTTAGAAGGGCTAGATTATTTTTTCCTCTGGTTCCTACCATTTCCTACCACTTCTCATTCCTCTTCCACCTCCTTGCTCTTTTCCTTATAACTTTTATTTTGCACTAAACATTAAGCTCATTGATTACAAGGTTGGCACAAAATGACCTAAGGATGGGTCAGTCTTAATGAGAAAAGCGGTGGCCTGTGATGTGGCCTGGCTCGGGCCACCCCCCACCGTGTGCCTGCATGTCGGACTTAGTCTCCTTTAAAAGACCAGAGCATGGAAAATCAACAGAAAACCACCCGGTGCCTCTGCACAGAAAAGACCATGTGCATGGCTATTTAGCTTTGTAAAAGAGAGCGCGCTTACACAAATGGGAGTGAACATAAGGAGTCCTTCAGAAAAGAATGGGGCCTTGGCAAATTTATAGACTCCCCTGAAAGAAAGTGATTACAGATCATTATCCAATTGAGGCAGATTGATGGGCTGGGGTCAAAGTAATATTGCAGATCTCACCAAAGGGACAATGGCTGCTTGTCAGGAGAAAGAAAGAAAGGAAAGGGAAACTGCCACACAGAGAGAGAAAGCTGAAGCTGTACCAACTGCTATGAAAGGGCCTGGATGTGTATGTCCTTACTTTTCTTGAGTACCATGTTTTATTTTATGTTAAAAAGGATGTGCCATTGAGATCAAATTGGGCATTCAAGCACATCACAATGCCGAACATATGATTGACCTAAACACACACTGTAGCTTTCACTTTTTTTTTCCTCAAAGTCAATAAAAGCAACATAGATTGGGAAGAAGTTGGTCTACAAAATTTTTCTCTGTGCCTCTCTCATAAAACACAAATATGCAAAAGAAAGCTAGGAGCAGCTACAAGTTCTGAATGCTTACAAATACAGCGTCTTTCAGCAGAAAACCAGAGGAATGACAGCGTTGACTTCAAAACTCCAGCGACATCTGGCCAAGCCCAAGTGTGGGCCTGAAATTGAATAAAACAGGAATAAATGTGTAGCCACTGCTTCTTTGTATTGATTCCTCCGAGTGTTTAAAAGTGCTTTCCATTCATGCATTTTACAAAACGCAGCACAAAAGGCGAAAGAATAACCGGTACAGCAGTGTTCATTTGCCTTGGCTTTTACAATAGGTTTTTGGTAACTAGAGATTTATAAGAATCAGGCAAACATTTATACAGAGGAGATGTGATTTTTGTCTACTTTGTTAGGGTCAAGAGAGTATTAGCAAGTGAAAAAGAACTGATTTATATGCTGAATGTATTGTACCAGAAAGAAGCACAGTCAATTTTTTCAAATATAGATTATTTCTAAAAACAAGATTACTTGGTTTCTCAGTATATAGCCATCTAAATTTTAAGTATAAATGTATAATACATACACATGTATGTGTATGTATCTATATATATATTTAACATATATATATATATAGTATATGTGAAAGGAAGGAAAACAGTTTGGAAATGTGGAGACATTAAGCTTTATCTTTCATGATAAAATGATGGAATTACATTTTATTTCACTATATCTTTTCTTATCAAGACAAACTGCTTCAGAGATAATAAATGGCTATATGATTGCTCATTTATATTTTACAAGTATATAGAAAGCTTTCTTGCTGTTATCATCAGATATCATAGACGTATTTCATATTCTTAGGAGATAATGAGAAAACTTACAAATAGAGACTTTCTTGGAACTGCTCAATTTTTTTTTCCCTGATCACAGGGTCTTCTCTGTTCCTAATGAGCTCTTAATGAGCTGTCAATTGCTTATGCAAATAGAGAAAAAAACAGACACTGAGGAGTTGATAGATACCCAGTTAAAATGTGACACTGCCTAACCCCTCAAAGTTAATAAAAATGTAAATTGCTCCAACTTAATAACTGGCCTTGACCCTTCATTCCTTTCACTAATTTCTTTAGGTATATGATTTGAAAGAATCTGAGCTATCATCACTTTACTTAAAGGATACTAGTTTTATGATTGGAAATACTTAGCAGACAGTTAAGATTTTGTATTCAGATATATACATTCATATTTCATGTTTTTGTATTTCATACTGTATTCCGATATATAATATTTACATGTACTTATTGCTTGAATAAACAAACAAGACCCTAAGGATAAAATTAAAAATAGCTTCTAGTCCCTCATAATATTATACGAGTATCTGGGATTTATATAAGTACCGCACACTACCCAGTTGTGCCACTGGAGTTTCGTATCTAAGATTTATGAACACTGGCAAATGACATTTTTACTCTGTAAAAGGCTTATTTTTATAGTTTATTATCTCAAATTTATTTCCCAAGAGCATTAGTGATTTTTTTTGCTAAATTTGGTGCATGTATGCACATATTGAGACTCTAAGGGAATCCAAGTAATTCATTAAGAACTCAAGAACTTCAGCAGAGACAGACATGGTGCAGCATCATCCTGATATATGTGAACCTTTGTCAGGGATGTTTCGAGATGCTCCTATCCCATATAGAACAAATCAATGGCACTCAATGAATGAATGAACACCCTCTAAGAAGAGAAAATTCTAGGAGGAGAAAGTGCCAAAAAGGAAACTGGCACACTTTCCCCTTTCTCTGGAATTGATCTTGCCTTGAAGCTAAAACCCTTAAGAAGCCTATACCTCTTTGGGGACAGAATCCTTACCTGACAAAGTTAGTTGTGATTATAACTTACATGTACCTGATTGTGTGTTTCATCACATTATGAAGTGCTAATTTAGGAGTAACTAACCCAGTGGGTTTTTTTGTTTTTATTTGTTGCAGCTCCGGGGATTGAACTCATGACCTTGCGCTTGCCAGGCAAGCGCTTATGCCACTGAGATAAATCCCTGGCCTAAGCCAGTGTTGGTACAGCCTGAAACTTGTTAGGGTTCTACACTGGATTCAGTAGGAGATGAGCTCCCTTTAGGTAACTTGGCACAGATAGATTGGCACATTTCTTTATAGCCTTGTATCATCTTGGCAAGATAACCTTCTTCCTGTAGGGGGCCTTTTATACACTGTGAGATTCTGTAGTACATCCAGAAATTATGAACCTTTCTTGACAGATAGGCTAAATTCAAACATAAGTCCACAATGTTTGGAATTTTCTGCACTTTTCTATTTTCAGCAGTGTTCTCTCCTTGCTCGGCACTGCATGTATGGATCAGAAATAGGATAGAAAAACTCAACCCTCTGACTCACAAAGACTTTGTAAACCTTTCACAGATCAGACAAGGAACAGACAGGGATATGCTCAGTGCTTTGAATTTTTCCAAACATATATGTATTATGTGTGAAGAAATCTGAAAGAAAATCCCTCCAAAAGCAATGGAAACATGGCAGTAATTTTAAAAAAGCAATTGTGTAAACTGAGAAATAATTTAAATTTTGATATTCTGATATTCTGATATCAACCCAGATCCTATCATCCAGAACAAATAAAAAAGCAAGCAGTGACAAAACGCAAATGAAATTAGCAACCTATAAACTTTTCTACTATTTCACAAAAGTAGTCGCTCTACTAAGATACATACCACTTAAATAGCCCACTTATAAGAGCAGAAAGAGATTGAAAAATTGAAGTTTATGTATTTTTCTCTAGAATACAGAGATAGGCTATATGTGAGTTTGAAATACTTTGAGTATTGTAGCTAAATTCGAAGAGGCAGACCTATGTACTATAAATGTTTTCAACTAAGTTAAGGTAATATTTTGAGACTGATTAGGTTTAAATATATTTGAACATAATATGTGTCATATTTGCATTTTATTTTCTGTAAAGAGGCCAGATAAAAGGCTTTAGAAAGTCTATGATTGCTTAAGACAAAGTGGAATAAAGAAATTATAATTGCTATTAATCTGTGGTTATTGTAGAACTAATCTGGATCATTACAACCTGTATGGGGAAAATGTGATCTTATTTGTGTCATATTTCTAAAGCTACCCAAGGTTGCATAAAACACTGTCCAGAATACTTTAAAGAATTTTAAGAAAGTAGAAAAAAGTGATGAATCCATAAAATCTTAGTTGTTAAACTGAGTTAGTTGGAATGAAAATAACATCCTACTTTATATTGTGGTTTTCTTCTACCATACTTTTAATTAAAACACATAAAAAACGTTCTGAGCTTTCCTACTCAAATTATTTTAGGAAAATTTTAGCCAGTTACAGTTAAATATCCCCTTAAAATGGCATTCTTCTCAACCTTAGTTGACTCTTACTAATTTAGAGCCCTACTACAGCATCGTTGGTAATTGTTACCAATGTTGGGAAAATTTTCATCATCCTAACAACTACATTTTAAAGTAATATAGTTTCTACCATTTCTTGGCCTTTTCACTAAACTCAAACTTAAAATGGTATAATCGTTACAGAAGTATTTTGATATATTACTTAATCTAATCCTCAGAGAATATTCTAGGTGACTTTGAGGGTGAAACACATTAAGGCATTTCTCGAGGAAACACAAGCTAAAGGAAAAATAAACTTAATTATAAGCCACCTTATTTCTTAAAACTTGGTTCTAGTGAATGAATGACAAGAGGTCTCTTAACACTTGAGTGGGAAAACAGGACCCATTCACCCATGAACTACCTTCCTTATGCCCAGGGTAAATACAGTTACAGAATTTCAGAGCAGCCCATCACAGTCTGGTTATGCTGCAGCCAGTGTGTATAACAATGGTGTCTAAAGTAAGGGTGGACAAACACATTTCCAGCTCTAGGATATTGTTCGCATGTTATAACTGAGGCCAACATAAAGAATATGATTGAGACAGAGAAATCCATTTTTTCTATCTAAAGTGAGATCTACTCAACCTTTAATATAAGTCAATTAGGGATTCAAGTCAAATTTGATCTCATCGAAGCTGGGAGAATGACAACACATTTTCATTAATCGAATGAAGTATTATTTGACATTGACAAGGTGTATAAAAGCATTCAGACAATTCTAAAGAAACAGGAGAATTTCATACACTATTTAGCTTGAAAGAATTCATAAAGCTTCCTAGAAGTAGTATGGGATTCATATAGCTTCGCAGAACTTCCATAGAATTAGTTTGGCACATTGAAAAATATGCTGAGTAGTTAATAACAGAACAAAGTGGAATTTCTCAGACCTCTTCTCTACCCAATATGGGAAACACATAACAATACATAATTCTACACAATTCAATTCAGTAAACACAAGGTATAGCTATAGATATAGATATATGAGTGTATATATTTCTTCACAACTGTGATGCATTTACTTTTACATCCCTGACAGTAGATATCTTTTCATAAATTTGGCAAAAATGTCTCCTTTTCCTACAAAATGACTCTACACAAAAGAGCATCTATTTGCAGGAAATGGTAATTTTCAGCA
This sequence comes from Cuniculus paca, assembly GCA_004365215.1. NCBI lineage: Eukaryota > Metazoa > Chordata > Mammalia > Rodentia > Cuniculidae > Cuniculus > Cuniculus paca. The sequence goes on from RJWT010000065.1 coordinate 60,717, forward strand.
TGAAAATCGTTTCACTTCTTCACAAAGTCTTACATAAATCTTCAAAGTATAACCACATAATCTTTCACAATTTCACAATAGTATCAAACCTAGATTTTCCCCCTAGTTTTGCCAAAGAGCAAAATTTGTTTTGTCCCAGAATTGTTTTGCTAAGAAAGCAGTCTCCCTAAAGATTAATAATAATTTTTAAAACTAACCAATTTTAGTACTGTTATAAGAGAGCATAACACAAGCAACATGTGTCAAAGACTAAATTGCCTGAGACTAAATGTGCCACATACTATCACAAGGTAACAGACTGTTGGTATCACAATGAACAAAATTAACTTCATCCAACTGATTGTACTAGGGTAAAGGCATAAATTCTCCTTTTCCTGGAAGTCTGAGAGGTATGCACTCTTAGGAGGCCAACATAAAAATGAAGCATTTGCCCAAATCTAAATGGGATAGTTGCATACTCTCCTGTGATCCCAGTAACAGTTTGAAGAAGATAGTATTAATATAATTTTGCAACAGGGATGGAATATGGCTACATCTTTCTCTTTAGTGATCTAAGGAGACTGAAGAAAGGATAAGTAAAATATTCTTGGAAATAAAATAATTTGTCCTATTATAAGTGTTCTTTCTAGCATAGTTTCACTAGCTTGATGCATATGGATTTATATTCCAATACAATGCCTTTTATTTGTGCCATAGGTTCTTATTTTACACAATACTTTCATGTACCTTTTCTTATTTAGGCTTCATTATGCAAATCAACAAAGTTTTAGCTGACTTATTCCTGTTTATATGGAAATACATAAAAATCTGATACTAGACATTAGATATTCTGACCTCCCAAAATATATCTTACTGTCTTGGAGTATGTGGGAATTTTGAAGGTCTTTACCAAGATTGCAAACCCTGTCCATTATGTCTACTAGAGATAGGATCATCTTGCTTGTATATTGGAAACACACACACACACGCACCTATTAAATTAAGTTTCAGACACCATTCTGTGTACATTCCAATTCTGGCTCATGATGAATAAGACGAATGTTTTAACTTTATTATTGAGATAGTTTTAATCTTCACCTATTGCTGTGTATTAATATAATTTTCCTAGTTATTGCTACAGATTGGTAGTTTGAAAAGAAAGTGAAAAACAAAAATGAAAGATTCTGAAATAAACTTAGATTAGTAATAGCATTTCCTATTTATTAAAGAAAATCAGTTGTTTCACTAAATAAAATGTATTGCATCATTCAATATAATTTGGGGCACATATTATAAACCATTCAACCTGTATCAGCAAGGGTTTCATTAGTGATCTCATGGCCCTTTAGATTGGTCATGGAGGCAAATCCTGCTTTGACTGCCCATATAGTAAACCTGCCTTCTACATGACAGTCTTCACTCTTCATTGATTTCTGCAGAATTCATGTGATGTTAAACTAAGATCAGCTACCAAGTCTTAAGCGATATCATGCAAACATTGCAGAAATTCAGAGCAGAGAAAAACATTAAACATAATTTAATCCAAAACCCATCTTGCAGATGGAGAAATTAACGTATGAGTTGAGACTTTCAAAGATTACAGAGCTAGTAAGTTACTAGCAGAGGTACTCCTCTACCTGTCTTTTGGACAGAGTACTATGCTCTCAAAATTCCTTTCCACTTGTCTAAGAAGCATTGTCCATCTTAAAAAGTGGAAGACCTTTGAAGAGTATGGGACTAAATGAGAATAGAAAGTGAGGGAGAGAGAGAACCAGAGAGACAGAGACAGAGACAGAAAGATTGCCAGCAAGCTAGGAAGAAGAAATATGATTACTCTTTCATTTTTCTTCTGTTGTTTCACTAACTTAGAAGGTTTCATATGTTTTATTAAGCTTTCTATTTAAAACATATCTTTCCAAACTGGTACATGATAAAATGTATGGGTAATGTATAGCAAATTGTATGGGTAATGGGCATGTTAAGATTATCTCTACATAAAGAGAAATCATCAAAACTAGGCAAATCTTACAGTAAATCAAAATTTAAAATATTTACCTTTTTCAATGTAATCCTACAGTCCTGAAGCCAACCTAATGGCCATTAATAACCATGAGTTCAAAAAGAAAAAAAAAATGATGAAATTTCTTTAGCTGAAATATTCAACAATATTTGCTGCTGCGCATACTCATCTTTTTTAATGATGTGATGTTTACTGGATAGGGAGTCACTAAATGCCTCTCTCCAGGAAACGCTCTACCCCAAACACAGTGGCTGTAAATCCTGGGAGTCATAATAAGTCACACACAGGCCAACTTTTCAATAGGTCATCATGCTCATTTGCTTAACTAAGGTCAAAAATCCAATCTTTTGTGCTGCAGAGAGGACAAGGACTCTCTCCTGCCTCTGGGTCCCCTGGACCTTAATAAGGCTGGTGTTGTGCATTTTGATTCTGCCTAATTTGCCTTCATTTCCTGCCCTGCTGAAGAGTCCTTTCTGCCTGTTCATATATCTTTGAGCTCTATTAGCTCCGGTTAATAATATGTTACATCCCTCAAATGCATTTCCATGTGACTGGATAAATACCTGACTTCATCATTTGACCTTTGGTCATATCTTCACACAGAGGATTGCTAAGTCAACTCCAGGAGAGGGAAAACCTACATTACACTAGGGGATGAAATGTAAGAGATCCAAGGAAAGTGACTTTTAAAACCACCGTAAGATTTTGTCCAATTAGCAATTGGAAAATAAAATGAAACAGAAAGACTTAAGCTATTTTGCCTTTTTGCATGAAGACGATTTCTGTATAAAAGGCAATGTGTCTTTATTTTCCAATGCCCACCTCCCTTTAAGCTCCCAGCTCATTTTCTTCAGTAGTGATGTCCTATTTCTAATGCATATTCCTTAACTCATAACACCTCATATGCATCGCTTCCATTAACCTAAAAAATGAATCGTTTCAATATACAGTATCAATCAATGAAGAGGACTGTTAATAAAAGAATTTTAAACACACCTAATATTCTCGAAGCATTTTTTAAGTAGACAAATGGCAGCTTATACCTGCCATTGGCAACTATGAGAACTAAAGAAAAATCCTTTGCTAATCATTGTATTTGTACACAAGAAAAGTAAACTGAAGCTAATTTCTTTGCATGAAAATCTTGACATTGAGACTGATTTCAAATACATATATAATAATGCTACCCAGACTTGAGGCGCTTTCTCTTCCTTGAGCTTCTTGAGAGGAAAATTGCTGGGAGGGTAATGATACATCATTAATATCCTAAAGGAAATGTAGGCTAAGTCACTCACCCAAATTATACTGACCATAAAGACTTCATTGGGCCATTTCATTAGTTTATTAGGCAAAATTGAATAAAAAGGGACCATAAGTGAATTATAACCAGCTTGTGGAATAACAAATATATTGTGTATGAGAAAATTAGCTCCATGTGACATCCACTGCCACCATATGTAAAACGCCTATTATTTGTCCTTGCTCTTTGAAAATCATTTTATTGGAATGTATCAGCTAAACTAAAACACATGACCATCCTTCTTGGGACATGAAAGAAACCACTGAAGACAAGTTTTTCCCCAGCCCCCACCCGCAGCATTTGAACACTCTGGGAAAAGCAGCCTCGAGGATCTTTTTATCAGTGTCCATGTAATAGCAAGTGCATCACATGCCCCATGAGCCATTAGCTGCCTCTGTCTGAAAGAATTTGGTCAACATTTAGGAATTCACTTAATGAAAGGCTAGCTTATTAAAGCTTTGTTGGCCTGAAGAGAAGATTATGTCTTTCTTTCCAACTTCCTGGATCACTGCAAGTGATGCTGGCTGTGCCTCCATGTGATGCAGCCCAGGCCCTGGACAACAAGCTAGCATTGTGACTTTAGGACATGCACCTCTTCACTGTGAATCCCAGGCTTTGTTCCCATGATGCAGTTTATTTTGCAGTCTGGGGCATCGGACTTCACATTTGTTTGATGTACAATGTGAAGTTGCCCCCTGGAAAGTGGGTTAGGTGGTCTCCTAGTAAGGGAGTGATCTGTGATTCAGCAGTGCTAGGATTATTCCTAATGAACAACTGAATGGAAGAAAGAATTCTCATCAGAAGCAACATGCCATGAATCTCTATTAAAGAGTAGCTCCTGCAGGTCAACCCTAAACGACTGCTTCAGCAGAACTTGCTTTTGTGAGCTGGTTGAATGAAAAGTCATATCCAATGTAGAAGAACTCTTTGGCAAAGAAGCTACACTGAACTGCATAAATGAATGTTTTCATGTGTTGAGTGTGATGTGAAGGAATTTCCCCAGATAGAGAATTTTTGCTTGTATTCCCTATTTGAACTAGCAAGTATTTTTGTTTTTGCTATGCCATCTAGTTTATTACAGAAAGTTATTGGTTAAGGATAATAATCTTATTAATAAATCTACTTGCTATGAAAATAACAACAAAACTTAATGTAAGTTTGTAATCGTTAATTGTGATCTGTGGATTTAAGCAAGAATTGCTTAGCAGAATTGCAAAGCTCTGGGTGTGTCTGTGGGTGATTGACATGTAGACAGGCAAACTGAGAGGAAGACCCATGCAAGAAGTGGATGGCACCAACCAATAGGCTTGTAGCCTGGACAGACAAAAAGGGGAAAGAAGGAGGAAATGTTCTGGTTCTGGAAGGGTTCCAGTCGTCGTTGCCCTTGGATGTTTTTCTAGTTTTTTCGGCCTTTCATCAGCCTCCCATGGCAACTCTACAGTGAACTTCCAGGTCCTCAACTGTCCACCAGTGCCACATCGCTTAATAACAAGTCAGTAAGATAAATAATATTGCTACATGATGTTTCAGTTTTTAGAAAAATGTCAATGAGGTCAAGGTACTTTTACTCTATTTTCCAAAGACTCAAAGGCATGATTTCCTCCATGCTAATTTTATACATATGTGGTGACAATAAAATTTCATTAAAAGACACCACTCACTACTGTTGACTAAGATAATAGGGAGTTGAAGAGGAGGAGCTACAGTGAGGGAAGCATTATTAGATGATGGAGTTGGCTTCTACTCTTTCTTAAGAAAGTGTATAAATCTTCCTTCCATTACTGTCGCAAAATATGTGATAAGCGATTTAGGAGAAAAGGTTTATCTTGCCTCATTTCATAATTCCTGACCAACTAGCCCTGATGATTTTGCCTCTGTGGGAAGGTAACACATTGAGGTGCCCAGAACAAGATGAAACAAGCTGCTTACCTCAAGGTGGCTGGGAAACAGATCGCCTTCCAGGGAGTGACCCGAGGCACCTAAAATCTCTTAGTAGGTCCCACGCCTTAAAGGTTCTACTGTTTAATAGTTTCACAGCCTGAGAGCAAGGTTTTAACACATGGGCCTTTGGGAGACACTTATTCAAACCAACACATACAGTACTTTCTCCAAAAGTTTACTGAGTTATGTGCTCACTGTGAAAAATATTAGCACTGTTAAGTAAAACCAGGGCTCAACACAGACACACATGAAAAGTCATGGATTGTTACTGTGACTGTTAAAGAACAATTATAGAGTGGAGAGAAATGTTGCTTGCAAAGGAAATAAGCTTGGAAATGGGCCTAAAGATGACTTAAAACAGTCTTCTCATTTTTTAGATGAAAATAAAAAACTCAGAGAAATGATATTTACCTAAATACTGATATTTTTAATGTCAAAGACTAAATTAGAACATTAATCCTCTTTTATTAAAGCAGAATACTTGTTAAAAACAAAGATTATCTCAGTAACTAGCATAGAGAAATATACTTAATATGTATTATAAATATCACTGTTCTCTTCACCCTTCCAAATTGAAATTGATGCCTACTGTTTGAACCTGTGACCACTCTTCTTAAGGAATGAGCAGACAATCATTTATTGAATGTCTTTTCTGTGCACGATGTGATGTTAGATTCTTCCAAAGCAAAAAGATTGGACAAGGTAAGATTGAACAAGGTGTTATTGTAACAGAGACTTTAAATCAAAGTCACCCAATCCTACCCACATAGAATGAAGTAGAAAATTATGAAAATTGTTGAAATAATTTAGATTTTACATTTCTTAGTTAGCAGAGAAGCTGTTCATGCTTTTTAGGGAGAGGATTGGTTGGTTTAAATTTACAAGGTTTAAATTTTCAAAAAATATTGACTGTTTCCAGCTTTGTTTTATAATTATGATTACAGTATATGTAGGAGTCATTAAGACTTCTCAACAATGTTACTGAACAGCTCTGTGATAACTTCTCAATTTAAAATAATTTGTATATTCAGAACATGTTTTCATGGATAAAAGAATTTTAGTCAGGAATGTCTGACATTACAAACTTGTATGAGACAGTTGATGATTAGTTTACAAAATTGAGAATTCCTAAGAATAGCATAATTCCTATTAAAAATTCCATAAAATATCAGTTTGAGAGGCTGCTTTGTCCTGTCAAATGACTGTCCATAGTAGTTGAGTCTCAAAATAATTAACCTGATTGACTTTAATCTGTTGCTGTAAGTTCAATTTGTGTTAAAAAAAATCTAGCTTTTTTTATGATATTCCTGTCACAATTTCTTCTTTATATTAAAAAACCCAACTACTTTACCTCCAGGGATACAAAAACAATATTAGTTCTTGTCATTTACAGTTCTCAACAGCTTTCATCTGACTATCACAAAGTACATTACAAAGACCCGAAGAATAAAACTTATTACAGTCCTATTTGAAGAGAAGTTGAACTTCACCCCATTTCATAATGGTTGAATAAAGAAAGCTTTGATGCATTAATAGGCTCAGATCAACTCCCAGCAGGATTGATAAAATAAATTTTTTATCTCCTCCATCTTTTTGTTTCTCTTCTGATTACAACTTCATAGATAATTAACTTCATTTTCTCCATCATTTCAGAAGAAAAAGGAAAAGATGTTGATTAAAGAAACTCTCTGCTTATCTCCTTTATTGTTCATTTAAAAAAATAAGTGAAGAAAAGACCAGTTGGACATTCTTGGGACAAATATTGTTTTTGCTCATGAAAGTCAAAGCATCAGTGTCCCACCCATCCACACCCCATGAACACTTACACACAGGAGGTATCCCAGAGTGGGTGTGGGAAGAGGCTTGCTTTACAAAACCAGATGAAGCTATTCTACACCCAAGTTGAAAAACAAATCCCACCAATTGCATTAATAATTGTGTGTCATTTGAAGTTTAAAGCCTGCTTAAACTGAAGCAATTGATTATAATACCCTTACATAAATTAATAAAGACATGGAAATCTCTTCATAATAGGATGAGTTGCATCTTCTGGAATAAAAGAACATCAAATTAAAATTTCCTTGTGAATTAACATACTAGTATAAATATATAACATTGTTGCACGACAAGAACAATGAAAAGACCCTTACAAGGATTTATTTATCTGCATTGCTAGACTATTTAAACACTTGATTTCCATCATTAATATGACTTGCCGAAAAATGGCAAGTATTTCAGGAAAATGTTAATATTTTTCTTTTGTTACATGTAGCTGTCGAATCAGTTTTCAGGTTTTAGTAGTTTGATTTCTTTTAATGTTTCCATAGAAATAACATTAACAAGATGATAGATTAGAGGTAATAACATGATACCTCTGACATGCAGTAGAATTTATCTTCATCATATGTCTGATAATATCCTCTTATTGTGTAATGAACCCTGCTATTTGTATCTATCATACTTTTCCTCATTCATCTTCTTGGTTACTAAAGATAGAATTCTCATCCAGAGACTCGGGTACAGATGCAAATTCATACTCTTCTGTGTGTCCTTCATTATTTGTGGTCATCTAATAAATTGACTCTTCACATCCCAGAACAAGTGGCATTAGCTGGGATGCATACGATGATCTAGAAATATGTTATATATAGATAATCCCAGCTGTGGTAGAAATTATTGTAATTAATCTTTTTGGCATGTCTGTGAAATGTCAGGAACTGCAAATACCTTTCTACTAAAAATGAAACTGGGAAAGAAGTGTGGAGTGGAATGGGAGTTCTGTCATCTACTTGACCCAAGAGGTCCCTATTGAGGAATCCATTCCAAAAGCTTCTCTTGTGACTTTCTTTTCCTTTATCTGGAAACTTTCACTGTGCAGTCAGGTGCCGTTCAATGACAGTGACATGTTCCTAGAAAGGCATCACTAAATAATTTTCTCGTTGTGCAAATGGTGTAGAGTGCACTCACACTAATCTACGTGATCTGGGTCAATCACTGGATGCAGCCTCCTGCAATCAAAAGATGAGATTAAACAGATGTTTGCAAATAGAACAGCAAAGAGAGATTCTATGGAGACTGTGATGAGAATGGATACTGTGGTTGGGCATGATGGCACACACCTGTAATCAGAGCACTCAGTAGGCTGAGGCTGAGGTAGGAGGATCACCACAAGTTCTTGGCCAGCCTAGTAGGGTACATAGTGAGTTCAAGGCCTGTCTGGACTATGTTGTGAGATCCTGTCTCAAAAAACAAATAAACACCCTAAAGAGTGGATATGTGCACACTTGTAATTCCAGCACTTGAGAGACTAAGGTAGGAGGACTGTCATGAGTTCAGGGCCAGCCTAGGCTACAGAGTGAGTTCAAGACTAGCCTGAACTGAACTTCATAATGAACAAAGTGAGACTTTTCCTCAAAAAAAAATATATATACATGAAGAATGAAAAGAATTACTGAAATCACTTTATTACCAAGAAACAAAAGATACACACAAAAGATGATGGGACTATGTGAAATCAATACCAAAATGCTGGTTTTCAGTGGTACCTTGGTTCACAAAGTCAATCCTCTCCACTATTCTGGTGGTAAACCAAATTAGATGAGAGCCAAATCAACTTCGTTAACTTCAGTCATATCTACAGTTACAGATAAAGGAAAGAAGCATTCCAAAAAAGGAAAACAAAAAGCAGAGCATGCTAGACAGGAGCAGTGATCAAGGTCTCCCCGATGCAGCTGCAAGTGGTGACACTGAATTCAGACACATTCATTGGTCAAAGACAAAAGAAAGAAAAAATGCTCTGCACGAGGAGTAAGAAAAAGAAAGTGGTTATGACTATTGATAGCAAATAAAGCAGACAATATAAAATAAAATGAGACATGCTGAAATAACAGAAGCGTTAAATAATCAAGGAAATATAGCAGCGATGACTGTGAAGACAGGTCACAATACATGAAATAGGACTTCCACTTATAGGAAGATGGAAGAGATGTAACTGATCACTGCTGCTCAGTACAACCAAACCCCTACTTACTACATATAAAACAAGCACAAGAAGACACCACCGGGTGAAGAAAGGAAGGCAGATTGGCTACAGACTTCAGGTCATAAGTAGCATCATTGTGATTTCAATTGAAAATCATTCATCATACTAAGAAGCACGATCTAAAATTGAATGAAAAAAGACAACAATGTCAATGTCATGATGTCACAAATGTTGGAATTATCTGGTAAAGATTTTAAAGGAGCCACCATAAAGTTGCTTCAATAATCAAATAGGAATATACCTGTACAAATGGAAAAAAATATTCAGCAAAAAGTAGAAAGTCTCAGCAAAGAAAATAAAGAAACAGAATATGCAAGGAAGAACCAAGTAGAAATTTTTAAACCAAAATATAAACTTGCCAAATAAAAAAAATACATCAACTAAAAAAAATGATAATAGAGTGGACAGAGGAAAGCATGAAGGAATTTGAGGAAAGAACAATAGAAATTACTCAAACTGGGCAACAAAGAGAAAATAGGACAATGAGCAGACACAGGAACATCGACAACTAAAAGAAAAGTCTAAAAATTATGCCATTTGCCTTTCAGAAGTGGAGAATAAATAAGGCTGAAAAATACTCAAAAACTGTTCATTTATAATGACTGAAACTTTCTCAAATTTGGTGAAACAAACAAATGAGCAAACCAAAGACTAGAAAGCTACATATTTAAGAAGCTGAGACAAACTCATATGGAATAAATCCAA
>RJWT010000065.1:70803-104751 GCA_004365215.1 Cuniculus paca
AGGAGAGGAGAGGAGAGGACAGGAGAGGAGAGGCGAGGCAAGGAAAAGAGAAAGGGAGGGAGAGAGAGAAGATAGCAATGAAAAGAGAGGTCAGAAGGGAATAACACAACAATTTTCCAGTGCTGGAAAGAATGAAATAACAAACAAGAGTTCTGTATCCTTTGACAGAAGCTGCAGAACAAGGATAGAACACCAGTCCAAAGCCAAGGCCTGTAAGTTCCCTGTAGGGTCACAGGTAGAAGTGTGTATTGGAAAACTGGAGAAACCAGAGATGCGAATGCAAAGGCTACTGCAAAATGGAACCTTTGTCACAGTGAGCACACTTCTTCTTTTTCTTTTTGTCCAGGCTACAAGCATGTAAGTTGGTGCTACCCACATCTGGGGTGGGTCTCCCCCACTCCATTTGCTGGCATACATGTCGATCATCCACAGACACAAACAGAGCTATGCTTTACTAGTCCAAGTGTTCCTTAATTTATTCAAGTGGACATATTTTGGGTACTGTTCTTTCCTAATACAGAAGGGAATGCTAAAGCCTGACTAAAGATCTAATCATTCTGTTGTGACAGTGACAGCAAAAAAACAAAAAAAAAAAGTTTGTAGATAGAGATGCTGAAAAATACATTTCTATTATTGTATCTTCTTTTTAATTTTTATTTTACTGGAATATGTTTGCAGTACATAATAATCGCATTCATCACAGGAGTTGGTACTTGTGCATAATACATCTAAATTCCTTTCACTTTCCGCCTCCTATCGCTTCCCTTCCACTCGTGGTCCCCTTCCCTTTTACAAACAAGCAAAAAAAAAAAATCTATCTCAAGGTTTCCTAGTATTTATCTTCTCTTTTGCGCTTTAAAATGCTCATACTTCCTGAATAGTGTAACAAGTGGATTGAGGATCTAAATTCATCATTGAAATAAAACTTTAAATTTAACTTTTGGGGAAAAGATGTATTTTAGTATTTTGTCATTCACACTTTTATTATACATTTATTAAGCTACTATTCTACTGGATTTATTTTCCATTTTGCATGGCAATATAGTAGAGGAGACAGTTGTCCTGGTTTTCCTGAAATTGTAGAGACTTTTTGAATTTTAAGTCAAAAGAATTTACACTATTTTATTCTTAGAGTTTTTTCTTCCTCCAGAAACATTTCTTTGGGAAGATTCCCTTAAAAATAAATCAAAAGGGTTCAGGAATTGTAAAATTAAATTTTTATACTGTAGAAATAATAGCTTGGTAAGTGGTAGGGAAAAAATTCAGTAATTTGTAGCTTGCTCTTTTTTGTTAAATGGAAGTCAAATCAGTGGATAAAGAATCTACTGATACTGGAAATAAAGCAAGGATCTTACGAAATCATCTAAACTTTTTTCCTTGAACATCAAACTCACTATGGAACCTCTTCAAGGTTGAGTTTTGTAGGTGTCACCATCTAATCATCCTTGGAGAAATTCACAGCCCTGTTGCATTGTATTTGCCCCAGGACAGTTTACTAATGAAACCCAACATTAGCAAGAACTGCAAGAGCCCTTCCTAGAACTCACAACCAGAGTGGCCACTGGAGGACAGAGAGGCCTTCCTGTGTCCCTGGGAGAGTCTCGGTTTTGGTCTGGGCACACAGCTTTCCTTGTGACGGATCTCAAGGAAGTCCAGCAGAGGATGACTACTTAGTGAACTGCAAATGTTCATAATGCATTGAGGAAAAAAACTATATCCGTAGAATTTTTTGCAAAGCCTGAAGAAATCTAACCTCAGTGGCATGGAGCAAACATCTGAATTGTGCCCTGGGAACTCAAGGGGATTTGCATTCATGTAAACACTTTCATTTTTGTTTTGTTTTGTTTTGTTTTTGTTAACTGAACTGATTTAACTGCTAATTAAAACTAGTCAGTAAGCACAATGCAAAATTAATTAAACCACTTAGTAAAGATATGCAAATTAGGCAAAACAATGCTTTGGACACTATCAAAGAATGTGCAATTGTTACTTGTCATCAGGCAAAATAGTTCTTGGGGTAACTGCCTTCCCTAAGGAGAGATGTTAAGGAATAAAAATCATCCTGTTGATTGTATGATGTTTTATTAAGCAATGTGCTAAATTCCAGCCTATCTTTTAAATGCAAGAAAAACTGTCACCTCAGAGTGTTTAATAGTAACAAGAAACCTTTTGCAATGGGTGGAGTATTTATAGTACCATTTATCATTTTTCATATTTCATAAATATAAATAAAATTTTAAGCCATGTGATACAGTATAATTGCCTATCTCACCTAAAAACAAAAAGAAGTTAACTAACCTCTTTCCATCTTCAATGTTCCAGTCCCAGACAGTTTTTTAAATCTAATAATAGTCTGCTGTTCAAGAGGTGACCACTCTCTTTGTCAATAAATGCATCATTTTGACACGGTAAGTATTCTTTGTTTTCCCAATCTTCTTTTATTTTTCTTTTTAACTGACCTTGGGTTATGTTTTCTTTCAAGTAGCTTCCCACAAAGTATAGGGGATATAAGTCAAGAAGAAAATGAATGCTTTGTCAAGGCTTAAAAATAAGAAGAGGGAAAAATTCTGCTTATTTTTTTCCCTCCATGAATGCTGGTGACAGCATCTGCGGACATAGCAGATGTAGCATGGTCTGTCTCCTACCACTGCACAGGAAGTAATCACACCTGAGTGGCTTGAGAGTAGGTACAGGATGGATACTGGTGGTGTACGTAACTGAAATAGTCACATACCAGTTGAGCTGCAAAACTGACACGTATCACCCTACATTCTGCAAAACATGTATACACACACAGATTCCGTTCTCACACAAACTCGCAGCAATTTGTTTAGAAAACTTAGTTTACAGACTTCACCAGAATTGACTGATTCTTTAACTTGCAATTACATTTTTATTTTAACTAATGCTACCGACTGAATTATGAACCCCCAGATTCTGTGTTTAATCCCCAGTACCTTACACTATAATCTTATTTGAAGATAAGTCTTCAAAGTGGCGATTAAATTAAAAGAGATGATTGGGATGAGCATTCTGTCTAACCTTATAAGGAAAGGAGACAAGGACGCAGACACAGAGGGAGGACCATGTGAGGACAAGGGCAAAGTCAGCCATCTGCAAGCCAAGGAGAGAGGCCTCCAGAGAAACCAGCTCTGCTGACACTTTGATCCCAGACTTCTAGCCTCTAGAACTGTGCAAAAATAAATTTATGTTATTTAAGTCACCCGGCCTTAGGTAATTATTACGGCAGTCTTATCAAATAAATATGGACAGTAATTGTAACAATGGAAAAAAAAATTTTTAAAGTTTAAAAATTTGCTCAGATTATATGATATTGGTCTTAGTTTTAGGAAAAACTGGATGGTGTTTTGGTCATTCAATTGTGATACGAGAAGTGTTTTAAGTCATTTAATGATAGTAAGTATGTGACGTGATCGTTTCTCAAGCAAACAGAATGAAATTCATGAAGTAAATATTTTCTATGGCAAAATAGTTTCTCAGTAAATTGTGGGTACACTCAGCCAATGGAACTCTTTCTAAACTACTTGGTATGATTTATCCAAATGAGGGTTTGGGGCTACCAACTTTCTTTGGATAAATCTTCCATATGATATTGTGAAGTTTCAGAAGTCTGTAGGCTTAAAGACTTCCCTCACAATGATCTAGAGATGAAAAATAAAAATACTGCTATTTGAACACAAATTTTCTTTCTTTTTTTTTTTTTTTTCAGCACCAGGGATTGAACTCACGACCTTGTGCTTGCCAGGCAGGCACTTAGACCGCTGAGCTAGATCCCCAGCCCTGGTGTTTTTGAGACAGGGTCTCACTATGCCATTCAGACTGGCCTTGAGCTCACTTTGTAGCCCAGGCTGGTCTTGAACTCACAACGATCTGCCTGTCTCAGCCTCCCGAGTGCTGGAATTACAGGCGTGAGCCACCACGCCCAGCCAAATTTTCTTTCTTTATTGGCCTTTTTTCCCTTTGTCTCCAGTCCTTTCTTATTTTGCATGGGAAATATGATACCAAATAATTTCATAATTCCATACAACATATAAGTTTAAAAAAAAAAACTGAACAGTGGATATACAACATTTACTATTCTCTCATCCTTCAAAGATAATTTCACATTTTCACTCCTTAATTTTGGTGAGGTACAATTATAAAATAAATTCACATGGTGATTCTGAAAAAGTAACGGCCCTACTATACTTTTTTCTACAGACAAGAGAGGAAAGGCAGTGTGGTGCGTATTCAGAATATAAATGTCTAGGTGATAATTTTTTATATTGGCAATAAATATTTTCCACACCTATACCATGTACACACACACACACACACAGTATTACTGAAAAATAGTGAATGTTGAAAAAATTATTAAAAACTATTACAGTACAAGACACAGTGTCATTAATTCCCGTCCGAATGCTCCCCCTCACTTCAAAGACATTCATTGTGTTGATCTTGCCACCTTCTGAAGCAGTTCTGCAAATCATCTTTCAGGAGTATCTTTAGTTGCACTGTCCTGGCTGCCTCAAAGTCTTGAGTCAATTCAAAATGTTTATTTTTCATGGCTATTTTGACTCTGGGAAGAGCCAGAAGTTGCACAGTGCCAGATCTGAAGTTGAATGGTACCAGACCCTGTGAATAAATGGATAAGGACAGTGATGTTTTCACAAGCCGGCCTTTCTGTGCGTGGCACGGGGCAGCTGCATTCACCTATTTTGTGGGTCCAACCTCACAAAGACACTCATGAAAGAGGACTTCTAGAATTGCTGCAGCAAGTGCCAAGAACAGTGGGATAAATGTGTTTGAAGCAAGGGAGGTATTTTGAGGAAAATTAATGGCAATATGTCTTTAACTGTAATACATTTTTAAAATTTAATCATTCACTGTATATTTGACTGTGTGTGTGTTTCTAAACATATAGACATGTACAGAAACTTCAAAGCTTTTAGGTGACTTGTGCAAGTTCTTGTAATCAAAAGTATTTAAAAAATGATGATGAAGACTGAGAAGTTCCAGGCTCTAACAAATTAGAAAAAATTCTGAAGCATACACATATATAGAAGTAGATCAATAATATTAGTCATGATTTATTTTGGGCTAAAATAAAGTTTTTATGGAATTGCTTTGAAAAAGGGTAGATTTTGAAGCTGACTTTTAAAGTAACTGTATAATTATGCTTACATGTGTGTTTTTTCATCAAGCAAGTATGGATCATGAATCATGTGAGATGTTCAATGCTGTGACCACTACTGAAAATGAGCGTTATGTGTGGAAAGGATTGACGTTGAAATGATGAGTCACTGAATGAAATCTCAGGAAGGGTAAAAACAGGGTTCTAAACTGCTTGTGACATGGCCAAAGGACAGTTTAAAACCCCAAACAGAAACTGACTTATGTTTCATGTGTTGAGTTTTTTGGTTTACTTTGTTGGTGGAATTTTGAGAATGAAATTGATTTACTACTAGGATTATGTTGACATAAACAAACTACTCATTCCTACCTCCTAAATACGGAGCTTCTGCCATTGTGACACAGGATCTAAAAGCCTCTTTCTTATTATGGGAAGAGCAGGATAGTAGTTTATAAATGACTAAAGTTTATTTGGTTTCTTAGCCACTAGGTTTTATGGAGGTCCTTCTGCAACCACAGATACAAAGGTATGTGTGTGTGTGTGCACGTGTGAGTGTGTGTGTCTGTGTGTGTGCGCGCGCACAAGCCTGGCTTCGTGCCAGGATCTCAAAGCTGGGCATACCTTCCAAAGAGGAGCTAGATTGTCCTTTCTTTTATTATGCACTTAGCACATGACCCTACCAAATGTACAATTTAGAGGATTTTCAGAAAGCCTTTATCTCTCTCACATTGATTGAAACCGTGACTTTATCCAGTTTTGTTTTGTTTTTTAACTCTATGATTTAAAAATTAAAGAAGCGAATGGTTTCATTCAAATTGTGCAGGGAAAAATACAGCCTAAGAAGCCCAATTTCTCATACTAGAAAAGGAAAAAAAGTAAAAGCTTGACAAGTTAAATGCCGCTTCCAGACACACCTAAAAGTGATCTGAGACTTTAAAAGATCAGGGATAATCTGTGAGTTATTTGTTACGAGTACCTTCGTTTACTTTATTTTTCAAATATTTCATTCAACTTTTGATTACTTGGAATAAATATTAAGATTATTTTCTCTGGCAAAAGACTTTTAATTTTGCATATTGCATATAATTTATGGACAATATTTACAGGAATTCTATAAACAGGTAGAGCAGTTACCACACAGGTCTACAGCAACAAATCTGAAATTTTCAAGTGCATTTGGAAACGCAATGTCTTCACATTCATTTGATGAGAAAATTTGACCTAAATTGACATGACATCATTTGTGTTCCTAGTTTAGTCCAGTGAATAATATTCATTTATATTACTACAAAAAAGGCGACCATGTTTTATGGTGAATTATTCACCAAAGTGTGAATGTCAGTAAAATAGCCACTGAAATAACCTAAGATTTGCCTGTTAAAAGCTTCGAAGATCTGCATCTGAGAGCAACGGTGTTCTACTATGGCTTCCTAGATCTACTCCTGTCCCCAGTGCAAATGTTTACTAACTCAGTCACTTTAAATTTTGGGGGGAACTAGGGATTGGACTCAGGGCCTTCACACTGAGCTCAATTCCCAGTCCCTTTTTCATTTTTTATTTTATGAGAGTCTCTCACTAATTCACTAAATTGCCCAGAGTGGGTTTGAATTTGAAATCTTCCTTCCAAATCAAAGTGAGTCCCCTCACTTTTTCTCTCAACTCTCCACCAATGAGTCTACAAAGCTGTCTGTGGACATATCTCTCCAGGAGCTTCCTGTACTATGATTCCAATGTTCTGTCCAAAATTCATGATGAAAATTAATTGCCATTGTATACTATTAAGAGGTAGAAACTTTAGGAGGTAAATAGATCAACTCTGTGATTGCGGGAGTGGATTCCTGAGAAAAAAGGATGAATTCACGTTAAGTTTTCTCTTCATTTAACACATATCTACCAGCTCCTGCACCATGTTACCACTCAGCAGAAAGACTCTCACCAGACATCAACTCATAATCTTGAAATTCCCAGTCTCCAAGACCATTAGATAGATAAACTCCTATTATTTACACCTTACCCTGTTTGCGCTATTCTCTTATAGCATGGGAAAAGGGACTAAGACATTCAGTTTCCTCCCTTCCCTGCTCCATACCACAGCTTCATGGCTAAGGGAACGTCTGTCTCATCATCCCTCTTGCTGTTCCTCAAACCAGACTTAGAAAATCTTACTTCCCGGGCTTTGCATCAGCTAATGCTTTTGCAAGGGAGGGGCCTCCTTTAGAGGTTAACATGACCTGCTCATTCCCTTCACTGACTCCCCATTGAAATTTCCTTTCCTTGGATTGGTCTTCCTTAAACACCCAGAAACAACCTCACCTACTCCCCCTTACACTCTCAACTCTCTGCATTCTGGTTTTTTTTTCATTATCATTTGTCACTACCTATCACCATTCCTAAGTCAAAATGAATTCCTTCCTCAAACACTGTAACATTATCAAGATTGTCACCAAATCTAGTGAAATCAAAATTAAACAATCCTATGCTATCCTGTGTAGACCCAGAATAAAATCAATCTTATTGAAAATAAAATAAAATTGCATTTACTTGGGGCTAATTAGGATCGCAATCCAGGAAGACATATATTCAAGGAATATTGAAAATGTACTCGCAGACTTTACAAAATAGTGACTATAATTTATTACTTAAAACCCACAAAGGGCAGGGTAGATACTATATCACCTATTAGTCAGAAATGATGACTTGTGCTGCTTTGTGACAAACAAAGTGGGTGCAGTCTCTGCCTTTGGGTAGTTTAGAGGAAGGAGTCTATGTTACAGAAGGTCAGCAGAGGTGAGCAGTATTTCAAAGATCCACATGTATTGCTAGAAGTTTCTCTACAGTCCAGTTTGAGGGTACAGCTGAGGAGGTAGATGCCTGAGGTATGATTAACAGTGGCATCCTGACTCCATTTTATAAACCCTGAGCCAAAGGATCCCATTTTTTCCTAAAAACTATTTAACTCGAAAGCATCATTTTTCAATAAGATCTGAAGAGCAAAAATAAAAACAAATACTGCCAAAGTTACAAAAAGAGCTCCCAGGTTTGCTTTATTATTTATGTTTGTTTTGTGAAGTATTTTATGAATATTCTGTAAAATGTTTAATATTATACAGGTACTATCTCCTAAATATTTTAACAAGCCAACTTTTCTGGTGAATCTACAAATCTATAATGAAATGCTATCTTCCTTTGAGGACACCTTTGCCAATGGGATCATCTGATTCTAGTACTGAGGTGTACAGGAATCTAAAAGCCAAGAGCTGTACAGCCTGTCTCACGGAAGCTTCTGTCTTATCAGCTGATCCAATGCTTGGCGATGTAAACGATAATGTAATAGTAGGAGCCTACACCTAAGGAAACGCATGAAGACTTTGAACTAGCTGGAACTTCCTGGTGAGTCATTTTAAACATCTTTTTTCTATTACAGAATAAGCCAGATGGGGGAACATGTCTAGGGAAATAAGTAATGTATGAGTGACAATCACAGGCACAGGTGACCCGCCTTTTTCACTGATGAGTATAAATGACTGTAAGCTGAGTCTTAGCATGTGTGTGCAAGTCAAGAAAAACATCAAGAGTGGTTACTTTGCTCCTCCGTTCTTAGTATCTCAGAGTTCTTTGCCAAGAAGAGGGTGGGGAGCTTTTAGTGACTCCCTTCAAAGTGCTGCATAAAACTGGAAGTTAAAAAATAGGTGACATGACTTGGCTGGGAGTCTACCCAGACAAGAGAAGAGGTACAATTAAAGTACTACTTGCCAGTGAAATTAATCATTGCCAAAAGACTACGGGGATAGTTCAGAAATATTATTCTATATTTCAGTTCTCTAGTGAATTTCATGGGTGAAAGTTGTGTCAGTCTTCCTAAAGTAACTGCACTTTAAAATACAAAGGAAGACATATAATTAAGCCCAAGACTCTACAATTTTAGTATGGAGGAAACCAGTATGCATTATGTTCTCCTTGTTTAAAATAAAATAAATCCAGACAAACATGTAAACAAATCATAGCAACCCTCCCAACTCCCAGTTCAAATGCAGGAGCTACTTCTTTGCCTCATTAGCACAACCAGGCTTTGGATCATGCTGTGCCCATAACTTAGGTATAATAAAGACAGAGAAATGTATAAAAGAAAGAAGAAACTGAAGAAAAGGTTAAAGGAATTTACCATATGTCATTAACGTACCTGAAGACGTTTTTCAGATTTGTCTTGTGGATGAGGATCTACATCTGTGATTTTTTGTCTTAAGACGATTGTCAAAGATGAGGATTTTGAAAAGGTTCACCAGAGCTTCCTCTGTGTCTCAGAATGTATGTTAGTACTGCTCTTAAAAAATTGAAGAAAAATATTCTACCGTTTTGGCATGGAGGAAGCCGGAATGCATTATGTTCTCCCTGTTTAAATTCTGAAATTCCCAGCAAAGTATCATTTTCAAAGTACAGGCAAATTTCCACACGATACCTGTGAACAAATAATAACACAATTAAAATAACATGGCAGGATATATTCACAGTCCATCTTACTCCAGAAAGAATGACTCTTACTAAGAAATCAAATAACAATAAGTACTGGTGCGGCTCGAGGGGAAAGAAACCCTTTCACATTGTTGGTGGGAATGCAAATGAATATGACTGTAGGAATCAGTGTGGAGATTCCTCAAAAAACTAAAAATAGAAATTCCATTCAGCCCAGCTATTCCTCTTCTAAGTATCTTCCCCAAAGAGTTAAAGACATCATCTTACAGTGATACGAGTATGCCCATATTTAGAGAAGCACAACTTACAATAGCTAAAACTTAGAGGTGGCTTATATGTCCATCAACAAATGAATGAATAAGGAAAATGTGGCACAAAGAAGGATAAGCTTCAGTCGTTTTAAGAAGGTGAATGAACCTTGAGACCTTAATGTTAAGTGAAATAAATCAGACACACAAGCTTAAATTTAGTACGGTTTCTCTTATATGGAAAACTCAACGTACAAATTAATTAAAGAGTAAACTCAATGATAGATAATAGGAAATAGGAAGTTAGATTTTTTACGATGGGAAGGGGACCTAGAGATGGAAGAAGGGTGCTGAGAAGGGAGGAGAAGGGGAGGAAAAAGAAAGATGTGTTATATACATGCACCAACTTCCCACAGTGAATATGATCATCGTGTATTACAAACATGTCCCAATAAAAATTGAAAAAAAGTCACCATTTACATAAGTGATGAACCTATCATTCTGCCAAATGTGGTACAGAATCAAAAGGAAACAACTTACATATCATGCAGACTCCATCATTCCAACTTTGTTGAAATTATTTTATTCATAAACAAATAGGACATAATTCAATTTGCTTTATGTAATGTTCACTTTTATATTTTTAATGAGGAATTTTAGAAAAAAGCATGAAGAGACTGCTACTACTATTCTTTTACAAATTCAAATTTTTTTAAAAAAATCTAGATTCTTTTGTTTTAAAAATGTATATTCTTTTGCCATGCAAAAACTTTTTAATAAGGTGAGATCCCAGTTGTTGATTTTTTGTAATATTTCCCATGAGATTGGGGTTTTGTTCATAAGGTCTTTGCTTACACCTCTGTCTTCAAAAGTTCTACCTGTTCTCTCTTCCAGCAGATTTAATGTTTCTCATTTAATATTTAGATCCTTGAGCCATTTTGATTTTAGTTTAGTGAATAGTAGAGACATGGGTCTAGTTTTAGTCTTCAGCATTTGGAAAGCCTGTTTTTCCAGCATCATTTATTAAAGAGGCTATCCTTCCAGTGGATTTGTTTGGGCTCCATTGTCAAAGATAAGGTGGTTGAGTGTATCTGGAGTCATATCTGCATCTTCTAATATGCCCCATTGACCTTCAGATCTTTTTCTTTTTGCCAGTACCATGCTGTTTTTATAATAGTAGTTCTATAGTATAATTTCAAGTCAAGGATTATGAAGTCCTCTGCTTTGCCTTCAATGTCCAGAATTGTTTTTGCTATTCTAGGTTTCTTATGGTTCCAAATGAAATTTAGAAATGTTTATTCTAGTTCTGTGAGGTATGCAAATAATATTTGGAATTGCATTAAATCTGCTTAACAGTTTTGGGAGTGTGGCCATTTTCACTATGTTGATTCTTCCTACCCAAAAGCAAGGAATATCTTTCCATTTTCTGATATCCTGATCTATGTCCTTTTTCAGAGTTTTCGATATAAAGACCTTTTACTTCCTTTGTTAGATTGATTCCTAAGTATATGAAGAGACAACCCACAGAGTGGAAAAATTATTTTGCCAGTTGTTATTCAGACCAAAATTACTGTCTAGAATATATAAGAAACCGAATAAAATCGGATCCCTCGAATTTAAAGACCTAGTCCAAAAATGAGCATTTGAGATGAATACACGCTTCCCAGATGAAATACCACTGGTAAATCAATATATGAAAAGATGTTCACCATCACTGGTGATTTGAGAGGTGCCAATTAAAATGACACTGAGATTCTATCTCCAGAAAGAATGGCTATCATCAAGTAAACAACTAATAAGAATTCTGATGGGATGTGGGGGGAAAGGAAAACTTCTCCACTGCTGGTGGGAGTGTAGACTGGTCAGTGTGGATATTTCGCAAAAAATCTTGGACTAGAGGTCCCATTTGACCCAGTTATTCCCCTTTTTGGTATTTTCACAAAAGAATTAAAAGCATCATATCACAGTGATAGATGGACACCTATTTTTATAAATCACAGTTTATAATAGCTAAATCTTAGAAACAGCCCAAATGCCCATTAACAGATGAATGGTTATAGAAGATAGGATTTTTTAGCACAGTTGAGTACTGCACAGCCATAAAGAAGGATAAACTTGAGATATTGCTATGAATGCACCTTGAGACCATACTCATAGGTGAAATGAATTGGACACATGCATAAATATTGCATTATCTCTCTGGTATGAGAGACTGAAAGTGTAAGTAAGGACCAAAATGTATAATAGATATTGTGGAATAGGAGGATAGTCTTCAAATGGGATGGGGATCTGGGGGTAGGGGAAGGAAGAGGAACAAGAAAAGAAGGATAAAATAAAAACAAAGCTTTTGTAAATAAGGGAGGGGAAGAAATGTTGAGGGGAGAGGAAAAAAGGGAAATCAAAATATGTTATGTACAAGTACAAATTCCCTATGATGAATGTGATCAGTATGTATACCTAAATTGTACCAATAAACAATAAAAATGCTTTATTCAAATTTCTATATAATTTGCTACATGTTCCCTAAAGTGAAATCTGTTTCGCCATTGTGCATGCCATTTATTGAATATCCCTCTGTCTTTAATGTCTATCTCAAAAAATGGAATTTTCTTAAAAGTTGCCTGATGTTTCCCAATTGACCACAATCATGTTGGACCTGCAGTCATTTGTAGATGTGAAATTCATTTTTCTGAATCTGTTTTGTGCTATTCGGTACAGGAGACCAAATTTGAAAGCACTTTAGCACACCTCATCGCAGTATATATGGTAGACTAAGGTGAACAACAAATTCAGTCAGTTGCAGATCCTTAAATGGTAATTGATTTTTCATATCTTGTTAAAAGTTGTTCTAAACTGAATTATGAATTAGTTAATTAAGAGTAGATGATTAAATACTGGTAAAATTAAATTGTGAAGAGCCGTGAGGTTCAAAGAAAAAAGGAGCAATTGATTAGACTATCATCAGATAATTAAGCTGAAGTTTATCTCAACTTTTATTACAATCATAGTTAAGTGTCAATTTTTAAGTGTCAATTTTAACCATTATTCACTATTCTTTCATTACACAGAATGAACATACTTAATTCAATATCTGTATCTTAATTCAATATCATGCTGAAAAATCTAAAACTTTTGAGATAATGAAATTTTGTACTATAAAATTTGGAAAATTCCCTATCATAAAATTTTTCTTATCTGCAAAATTATTTAAAGTATTATATAAAATTACCTTTTATGTAATATAAATAAATCACTGCAAAATTAGCCTTTGTGTAGAAACATAAATTTCATGTGTAAACTTGAGTCCCATCTCAAGAAATTTCATTGTATATATGCAAATATTCTAAAACATGAAAAATATCAGAAATGTAAAATATTTCTTCTCAAGCAAATTGGATAAGGGATATTAACTCTTTAGTAAAAACATGTTAATAAGTAATAGTACCTAATATTGACTGAACTGTGAAGAAATGAATATACTTATATACTTGTGAGATTATAGCATTTTGAAGGGCAGTATTGTATTACCCATTAAAATTAAAATATGTGCTTTCCTTACTTCCTTAAATTCTGTTTTTATTGCTTGACTTAAAGAATGATAGCATATGGCACAAAAACATTTGCAAGTATGTTTGTTATTCAGTGATAATAAAAACTGGAAACCACCTAAACACTAATGCATGCTTTTTAATAAATTATGGTATATGTATGACATAAACTAATATGTGACACCACAGAAAAACTATAATATCTATGCTTGTACTTTAAAGTATCCCTAAGGAACCTGAATAAAAATAAAAAGCAACACCTCTAGACATTACAAACTCAAAATAACAGCAGTAACATCATATTTATAGACATATGCAGATGCATCACAAGGATTGTGATCCAAAATAACTGTTAAGAAAATTTGTATATAAAGAAGAACATATCAAGAAGTTTTCACAGAACCGGCACTGATTACATTTTATAAATGTCATTGATTTCAATAACTGCATTTTCATTCAGGAAAACTATTCATTAAAGACAATCAGTAGTGCAAAAGATAATTATTTGAAAATTACATGTATCTTTCTTCCATTCTTTTGGAGTATTATAGAATTTCTTTTAGAACATTTATAAGTGTAATAACAATAATGACTATTATTGATTATTACTGAGAAAAAGAATGTAAAATATGTTTGAGAATTATGCTTTTAGTCAGAATAAAGAAATAAATGGTTCTATTTTATTCCAGTGTTAAATGCGTAGAAGATCAAGAGATATATTAAACAACTATTTTCAACTGTTAGCAGATATTATAGGATTTTTTTGTCCTTGAGAAAAAAATACAAGAGAGACTTACGACTTCCAAAATAACTGCCTTGTTACAGGTTACAGGTTGCTATACCAGATGCCAGCATCCTTGCCAAACTGAAGATAGGGAGAGGTAAGAGAATTTGGAAAAACCAATGTGACATCCTGGAAAAGAATATTTTGCACACCGAGATCTCTGAAGATGCTTCCCAGAGGAATTCCCTCAACTCTTGCTGCATAACAAACACAGAATAAATGTTTAAAAAATAGTAATTCTTATTTGCTTGTTCCAGTTTCTTATTTCTAAGAACAGAGTGGGCTGAAAAATTTCCAGAATTCATTGAGAACTGGGTACATTTGGTGCTTGTACCAGCCAGTGTGAAGAAACAAATACAGCAGGCACCATGTTGTTTTTGTCATAGATTTACACTGTATTATTAAAGTTAAATTTGACCCAGACTAAAAGCTACCCAAGAACACACTAACAAATTTTAGTAAAGAAATCTTAGAAAAATGTCCCGGATCTTAAATAATTTAACCTAACTTTATGCAAGGGACATGGTAAAAGCAAGCTTTAAACCTTATTGAATTCATAATATGTAGCATGTGTGCAAGTTAAGTGGTATTCAATGAAACAGGAATAGGTGATTCCATAGCATGAGAAAGATCAGTCTCTAGAAATAGAACTAGAAATGATGGCAGTGTAGGCATAAGACAAGGGTAACACTATAGCAATTATAAATATGCACTAGTCTCAGAAGTTACAGAACAGCACAATCATCATGAGTACAAGTAGAAGATACTGTTTTGGAGTCTTTTATTGTATCCATTGTTTTGTTTTTACTGTTTCTATTCTGTTCTGTTTGATTTTTACTATGACCAAAAGTATCTGCGGCTATTTTGAAGACAACAAAAGGCATTATGGTAACTAGTGCTGATTTTGTAATGTGAAGTCCTGTATCACTTACTCTGGTTTGTTTTGATTGGTTTTATTCTGTTTTATTTCCTTGGTTTTATCCTCTTTAAAATGATAAATAAATAAATAAATTTCATGTAGTACATTAAAAAATACAATATTTGAAATGAAAAATACACTAAATAGGATCAATAGCAGGCTATACACTAAATAAGAAAAGCAGTGAATTCATAAAAACTTCCAAAAGTAAAAACGGATAAGGTATCATACGCCTATAATTCTAGGCAGGAAGGGCACAAGTTTAAGGCTAGCCTGGAGAACTTACTATGACCCAGCCTCAAAATAAAATGGAAAAAAGTTGGAGATATAACTCATGGTGATGTGGTTGTGTAGAATGTGTGAGGTACTGAGTCCAACTGTGAGATGAAAGAAAAGGAATAAGAGGAGGAGGAAGAGAAGGAGGAGGAGGAGGAGGAGGAGGAGATGATTGACTAATTAACACAACATCAATGGGCTTGGAAGGTAAGAATGTCATTTTCATGGTATTGCTATCGTAGTAGGAAGGAAAGGAACAGGGAGAGACAAAATAATTGAAAACTACAATTTTCCAACATTTGTGGAAAGTACAAATGAATACACTGACATAACTGGAAGAGCTCTTAAAAATTACTTTTAGAGAACCTTACCAAGAAATAGCATAATCAAATTCTGAAAACAAATGATAAAGAAAAAAGTTCCAATTACCATAAAGAAGCAAAGTTCAGGAAAACAGCAGACTTCTTATCAGACAGTATGGAAGTGATGAAACAATAAAACAAGGAAATGACTGCTTTTAACTTCTAAAGACTATTTTTTTTTCTGGGAATCCAACTCATGACCTTGCGCTTGCCAGGCAGGCACTTATACCACTGAACTAAATCCCCATCCCCTGCTTTTAACGTCTGATGGGGAAAAAACTAAAATTGAAAACAATTGTTTACTCAGAAGTCTATACCCAGGGTAAATATTTCTAAAAATATACATGAAATAATTACTTACTCACATAAATAGTTAAGAAAATTATTAGGAGACATGTATTAAAATTAATGTTAAAAATATTTCTACCTTGAGAAGAAAAATGGTACAGAAGGAGATATACCTAATAAAATGAATAGCAATATATAAATGATAAATATTTGGTTAACAATATATGTCTTATATTTACTACTTTGAGATATAAGTGATTACTAAAAAGCAAAGACACATTTAAATTGCATGAAAACAATACCACAAACAATATGAGAGAGGAGAAAAAAGTATGCTAGTATTTCACTCTTGTACAAAATGTGATGTGTTGTAATATCATTTGAAACTAGGTTTTGATACATTAAAGGTGCATTGAATCTTAAATTGAATTGAAACCCTAGATCAAACACTCAGATATAACATATATTGGTATTTATCCAATAATGGGGATAAGATGAATCATGAAGAAATATCTGATTATTTGAAAACAAGGTAATGAATATAAAACAAGAAACAACAGACAGGAACATGTTTTAAAAAATAGTAAACAATGTATTAAACTTAATTCTATTAATTTTTGAATTAAATATAAATGGCCAAAATATTTATATTAAAAGGCGAGATAGTCATTGTCAGACATAAAATTGCACAATCCAATTGTAAGAAGGCAACTCATTTCAAGTAAAATTTAAATACTGGTTTTAAATGAAAATACATATATATCAGACAAAGTCAACAAAAATTGGAGTGGTTATTTATTCATTTCCATTATGTTCTAAGGAAATGACTGAGAGTTAAAAAAAAAAAAAAAGGACTTTTTAGAAGGAAGCCTTTTCATCAGTTAGGAGAGCATTTTCTTAATCATTGTAGGTAAATTTACCTGGAAATCACTCTTGTTTTTATGGATCCTTCCATTTGAGATTCATATATTTGGATTTATTCTCTTAATGACTTGTAACACTTTATAATTTAGGCATTTGAATTCTATCAGGGGTAATTTTCACTCAGCACACCAGAGGCTCACTATTTGTTAACCTACACGAGTGGTCTGAAATAGGGTCTTCCTATTAGTCCAAACGTTGTAGTCACTGGGAGATATTTGACCTTAGTTTCTGTCAAGATAATACCTGGTCACACCAATATACACAAACACACATCACATCCATGTAGTAAGATTTCCATTCAAGGTCAGTATCTTAAGATCCAAGATTGTTATATGGAGATATAAACAGTTTCTTCTTTTGTTCTTTTTTTTTTTCAATGTTGGAGATTAAAACCAGGGCCTTACACATGCTAAGCACATATTTCACCACTAAACATTATCCTCAGCCTGACTTCAGCAATTTTTTAAAGTTGTATTTAAGGGATTGCGAAGTTGCTCAAATACAGTCTACCTCCACATGCACCTCCAAAAGTGTAATACTTAAATGCCTTTTTAACTTCCAAATAACACCAAAAAAAAAAAAAAGAAGGAAGGGAAAGAAGGAAGAAAAAAAAAGAAAACGGAAACTAAAAGGCCCATCCTGCAGAGAAACAGATGCAGAAATGAGGTTATTATCTCAAGTGCTGGGTGGTTTTTAGCCAACAACAGAAGCATCAGAATGGGATCTTGCAGAACAGATACACATGTCATCACTGTTAAGCAAAGTAATTACAGATTTGGCACCAGCAGAGGCTTTTTATAAGCCAAAACATGGTGGCTTAAGTGGCAAATGATTACCACCACTTTGAGAGGGTCAGATCATCCATCAGTTATTAATTCCCTTGGCACGATACTGCATACCATGGCTGATTCTGGGCAGACGAGCCAGCAAGGCTGCAGTTAAATTAAACTCACTTCAGCAGTCTGGTCATTCCAAGGTATTACAAATTAATGGTGAGATACAATGGCTTATGTGATCTTTTATTTATTTGTGTATTTATTTTGCTGATCATCGTGCTCAAATATGGTTCTGGGGAAGGATCTTTAGTAATTTGAAAAGGGTAGAATTCATTTCAGAAGTCATGTGCTACCTAGCTTTCTTATGTGGAAACATCAAAGCATGACAAAGAACATAGCCTTCTCAGTGGGTTGCACAAGTGAACAGAAACAGCAGTCCCCCTAGTGCCTCGTAAACTATGGTATGGTGACCAAGGTATGTATGATATCATCAGACTTGATACCCATGCTTAATCATAGCGCTCAAACGAGAGTCTCATTAAATAACCAAGAGTCGGATGCGTGCCCACATATCCACGCAAGCGAGTTCATTTGGATGCAAATAACACGGTGCAGACATCTATTCTTTTAAGTGGCCACTATATCTATGACATAATCACTTTTCCAAGTAACCCGAATAAATCAGTTCCCACCCAAGAGTTTTCCAGAAGTGAAAATGGCGGTTTTACAAGCAACCATGCAAAGGGAACTTGATTCCTTTTGCATTTCTGTAAAGAATTAATTCAGGGAGCATGCTTTGAGTAGATTAAAAGAAAGTTGAATCGTTTTCATTTAATAACTTTTTCCTTTTGTAAATTCTCCTCTCTGCACACCTTCCTTCTTCCTTTTCACATAAAGAATCCATTTTAGCCAGGTGGGATGACACACAGCTGCAATCTCAGCAGTCTGGAAGTCACGGGTGGCAAGATTCCAAGTTCAAGTTCAGTTGCAAATTAGCAAGATCTTGTCTCAAAAGTGAACGTAAAAATTGCTGGGGATGTAGCACATGGCAAAGGCCCTGGGTTCAATTCCCAGTACCGAAAAAAAGAAAAGATCAATTTAAAGAGGGCCAAGGCTGAATTCTGTGAAAAGAAATAGCAGAAGAGGACTAATTAAGACATTTTAAATGATTACTCTCCAGAAAACACTCTAGATGCACTAAGAATTTTCTCTAGGTAAACACGATGCATAGCACCCATGTTTATTGCAGAACTATTCACAGTGCCTAAGATATGCAATCAGTCTAGGTCCCTGTCAAGAATGAAGAATGAAGAAACAGTAGTATCTATTTGCACAGGAATATTATCCAGCCATAACCGAACATGAATTACTGTCACTTGAAGCAAAATGGATAGAACCAGAGGACGATATGCCAAGTGAAATAAACCACACACAGAAAGACAAGTATCGTACACAGAAACTAAAATTAAGTGAAGTTGAAAGTAAATAGTGTTTACTACGAAGGGGAAAGGTGTAGGAGGTGTGTGGATCAGAGGCTGAAAGACCACAGAGGAATAAAAGTGCCATAATTTTTCATATTCCTAACATTTATTGTACTTCAATAACTTCAGAGATTTGTAAGACTTAGATGCTTTTTAATTTTTTTATTATTAGCAAATGTTTCTTGAACATTTTTAGCCCCTCTCTCTCCTCCACTTTGTGTGAATGAGAACAACTTAACTGTGCATATATTAAACAACTTTAATTTTATCAATGGTCTTTCAAATATTAAACACATATTAAAGATTCTAGTCCATCACTAATTTTATTCACAATTAAATTTATTAATATTATTATAAATATGAATATTTGAATGAAGATTCAAATTAAGTGGTTATGTAAGATTAATAACGAATGCTGTTGATTATAACTGCAGATTCTAAAGTCAAGCCAATTCCGTTTTTCTGAATGAATAGTTCATTTTTAAAATTTTGATATGTAGCTCAGGCTGGACTTGAACTCATTCTGTAGTCCAGACTGACCTTGAACTCTCAGAAATCATCCTACCTCAGCCTCCCAAATGCTGGAATTACATTCAGCTCAGAATGAGTAATTCTTATGTTTTTTTTTTTTTTTTTTGCCCTCTCTATAGAGTTAGAGAAGATCAATTTTTGAAAGCAGTTCTGGTTCTGATATGTCCGCTGCAATTAAATTTCTCAGCACAGCCATTCTATCGAGAATAAGGGGAATATTGAAACCAGTAGGTTCTTTTGGTACGATGATGAGAAGAGGGAAGGAAGGAGGAAATGAAGAGAGGAAAAGATGGAGGAGTCATACCTGGTGACTTGGAGATGTGTTGGCTGAATCTTCTACAAGGGGGGATGATGCTCCGGCTGTGGGGTCTTCTAGATTTGTCTCCACCTGAGACAGCAAATTTGTTTACCTAACGGGTGTGCAGCTCTCATCTGTGATGGTAACTATACTTGCATAGTATGTATTTCCAGTCTTTACTTGTCTTTCCAAAGAACACAATTTCCCTTTATCTTTCTTTGCCCTGCCTCTGCATTCTTCCAAGAAACTGTCCCTAACATGTACACTTGAGGTGTAATTTCTTGCCTTTTCACTCATCAGTGATCGCATCTCTTGTACATCTTCCTCTATGGGGAAAGCATTTCATTTCGGTATTTTCACGTTCAGTCCTATATCACATGTTCCCTGTCCTTGGAAAGATTATTTTATTACTCCTACTTCACTGAAAGGGATATAAATCACTATCTTGTTTGAATAATAAACAAATAAAATGGTATATAATTTTTCATTCCCTTCTTAGAAACTTGAATCTTATTACTCTGAGTGCAGATCTATAATCTAATATTATCAATACTCAGTGAGCAACCTCAGTTTTCTCAATCTGTTTGTATTTGCAAAGTAATATTTCTTCAGAATTATTCTTTTAAAAAGTCAAACTTATCTGCATCACCATGCAGTTATGTGTGACTTATTTTTTTAAAGATAATGCAGTAATGTGTGACTATATTTTTTTTAAAGATAATGAAATGTTATATGGGTCTCTCCTAACATCCCTGATCTCGGTAATGCATTTATTTCCTTTATCGCTCTAAGAGATTATGGCATGTAACAAACTAGTTTCTGTATTATATTTGTATGAGTGATAGAAATTAAATAAAGATTAACATTTGAAAAGATATCAAATGGTCACCACTCATAAAATTTGAAAGCACTTCTGTACTAATCAAGAACCAAAGAGGAATTAATGATTAATATATTCTGACACTGTAAGTTTCTAGTATGAATTTTGAAATAAGAGAACAAGAATCCATTATTTCTACTTCTTTCATTTTTCCCTGGGTATGTCATGGTTGACAGTTACATCTGTGAAAGATTTAAGGATCTCCACATACAAATGTTCTGAATTTGTAAGTGAGGAAACACTGAGATGTGATGGTCATATAACATTATCCTGAGAGGTACATGTGGCAGAGTGCTTCCAAAGAAAGTGGCATGTCTGACTGCTGAAAGATTGCAGAAAATCCAGGAAAATTAAATCTTAGGGAGATTGAGAAGAACCTGGGTAGACATTGCTCATTTTAAAGATCTAGGTGGCTGCGTGGAGGACTCATGAGGGTCCCTGCAGATCCCATATACCTATCCCGTAGGCACTTCCTGGCATAGGTTTTAGTATGAAGGATACTGCCAGTTGGGACACCTAGTTGTGGTTTGTAAGTCTCCACTGAAGGAACTTAGGAATTATTTCTATTTAAATTGTATTATTTTATGTTACTTAACTATACTCTTTCATTCAAGTTGTTTTCAATACATTTTCTCATATCTTTTTATTAAGTTCTATTATCTAGTTGCACATATAGCTATATGTATTTTTGCATGTATACATAGATATAGATATGTGTATATGTAACATTTATTATTTTAAACAGGAAAGTGACAAATAAGGAACACCTGTAAGTACTATGCACCTTCTTTGCAAGGACCATTGGAAGCTTTTTATCTCTGCTAGTTATGATACTTCCTGCACAGTTATCAACAACAGAATTGCATACCAGTGAGAAACCAAATCTTTCTGGTTTTCCAGCTCCCAGTTATCCAGGATAATAGCAAATCTGTCTTCACATCATACTGTGGATCCTTTGAATAAATCAAGTATTTTATTTCTGAAACCTTAGTCTATTCAGAAAGAAATCTACAGTAAAGGCAGATACAACCAATAAAGTTCTTGATGTAGGGTGAACTTGCTAACAAGCATTGGGAACAAGGTACAGATAACTTGGAGACTAATAGTAATCTAATAACCACATGTAGCAGATATGTGCATGTCATATTTCTCAGTTTAGTAAACAATCAAGCATCCTGAATGTTCCATTGTATTTTTATAGACTAAGATCCAACATTTTTAAAAATTGTATAAATCAGCCTATATACAGTATAAAGTTTTATTTTTTCTCATCAAGTCAACTCTTCAGAATGACTCTCCCTGGTCTTTTCCCCAGCCCAAAAGGGTCATATAATTAGTTGTATGTTTCTTAGCTACGTGAAGATGGGCACAGTTATATTTTTTGCTGTCTTTCCTGTAGATACAAATGAAATAAAACTCATTGTAATCAGTTATGACTTGAGTAGAATCCTAGATTTCCTCAGGAAATGAGCTTAATGGAGATAATCACTTCCAAGGATTCGTTTCGTTATATTTGTGGTCACCACGCACCACTAGCTGACTCTTTCTAGAGGCATTTTGCTCCTCTAGTTTATACACGGCCGAGGCAAGAGCATGACATTGAGGCCCTGACTGTGAGCCTTGTGGATATTCCTCACCCACAAATGTGCCCTTCTGAGTTTTGCTGCTCTATGATAAAGTTGTTTCTGTTGTCATTACTGTCATTAGCATCCTATTGTACTAGAAGAAGCAGGAGACCTCATTTATCTCTCAGACCTTGATATTAGCCACTTTAATGTTTTCTTCTTTGTAAAATGTGGTTCTAAATAGATAACAAAAAGCAAACACAAAAACAAAGTAAATGATAAAACATGAAAACATCCTTTCCAGCACTAGGCTTCTGTTGTGAATGTTGCATTTATACCGCCTTCCAAATTAATAAAACATACTGGCATTTCTCAGGAGCCTGAAAATACTGAATGTACCAAGAAGTGTAATACATGACCCTGCTTTTCAGAGACCCACAAATAATTATAGAAAGTAAAATATATCAGAAGCATGCTTGTATTTTGAGTGGGTGGGGGTCCAGGGGCTGAACCCAGGACCTAGAGCATGCTATGGCCATATTCTACCCCTGAGCCATGCCCCCAGTCAGTTTTGTATTTTAAGAGTAATGTGCACTTTTAAACGTTGGATAAAAGTTGCTTATAAAACACAAATGACCGGTCATTTACAAAAGTGAACACAAGATAACTTTTGGTTGAGCCAACATCAATGACTGGATAATGTTGCATCTTTTCAGCCTTTGTCCTTTTTCTATTGGTGTTTTCTGGATTAACAAGATGACTGGATTTCAGAACCTAGGTTTGCTGCAGGCAGCATCATGCATCAGACATTTTATGGTCCACCTATTTCCTGATCAAAGGAGAAGTTCCAAACCCATTTTCATCAACGTTTCCAGATGCTCTCCTCCTCCAAATGTCTTTTTAAGTATCTAGACACAGCAGTCTGGCTCTTCCTCTGGGTAGTGATCACCTCTTCTGGCTACAAGATTAGTTCTGTGCTCCAACAGACAGACCTTCCAAGGACATGACATTTCAAAACAATGAAAATATCATTTCATATTTAGATACGCATGGCCTTGAAACTCAGATGAGCGTCGGTAAGAAGCATGACAAGGTCTTTTTGTACACAGAGACCAGCGATAGAAAGCAGGAATGCTTGGATGAGTCCCTGGGAGAGTTTCAGGATAGGAGTGTACTATTGACAACTGGAGGAAATATCTCTGTCTCGATCATTATGCCTCCAGGAATGCTTGAAACTCAGCTGCACACAGTGGGAGATGGGAGGTCTCTGAAGAGGCAGATGGAGCTACGTGAGGAAGCTAGGAAGCAGAAGCTTCAACCCTACTTGGAACCAGCCACTGTCCTCCTTTGTCACACAGCCCAAGAGATTCTGAGCTTGCTTATTCTTCCCTGCAATTGCAAGCACAGAGTTCATTGCCAAGAGAGGAACTGCAGGGCTTCCTGTGATGCCCTTCCAATCTGGTCTTTCAGGCCCCAGAAGAGCAGCTTCTGAGAGATGTGTCAGTGTGGTTTCTGAAGTCAGTGTCAAGCCAGTTCACTATTAGAGCTTCGGCTTTGTTGAAGGAAAAAAAAAATCTGTTTCCCACTTTCTCCTGTGTGCTTTCTGCTGGTTAAGAATAATGCATATTGTTGCCAAGAATAAGGGGAAATTATATTTCCCACCATTTCTAATCTTCTTGAGTGGAACCAATTTATTTTGTGTTGAATAGGGGTGCTCATAAGCCAAAAGGTAGCCCTGGGACTGGATTGAGATATGAAGGGAAATTGAAGCACAATAAAACCCCATGTATGACGGTTTGCACCAGATCCATAATTACCACAGAAGATGTTCTTATGTAGACAGGTGCAGGTAATTAAGCAACACATGGACAATTTTTCAGTCCCTTAGCCATTTCCCAGGGAGCTGGGATAGAGCCATGCGCAACAGACAAACCTTTCTAGATAGGGTCAGGAAAGAAGAAGGACTTCCCTTCTGCTGTCTAGCTCACAGGAAACAACCATAATTTCACTTTGTTCTTTTGGCTGAATGTGACATTCACCTACCATATCTTATCTGGCATAAGAGTGGCTACAATACAAAATGGATTAAATTAATATTTAAATTAGGATAATAAAACCAAATTACATATTCAAATTTCAAAACTTCCTGGAATATGGTGGGTTTTGTCAATAAAAGTGTGATATACTAATATGATGACAAATAGAAATCAAGGGTGGTATTAAAATAACGATGATGCTCATTTATTGTTTGCCTGTCACTATGCACCGGTCACTTCATTAAAATCACCTAGAAATTCATGAGGCCACTATTAGATCTATTCTATAGACAGAGAAGTTTACAAGAAAATTTCCTAAGATCCCAATGCTAGAAGAGTGAAATTTGGGACTACACTTCCTTCAATGAATAGTCTTTGTTCATATGGACGGTTACGTTGCATATCAATTGGGTGGTCTGTGTCTTCAGAAAAGGTTGGAATGTCAAAATAAATCCACAGTTGGATTTCAATCTGTTGTTGATTTTTCAGGCTTCCATTAACAGTAGCAGCCTGAAATGAGAGTTCTGAACTGGGACTTTCATAATCATCCTGAAATCTTTAAGGCCCTAATAATATTTTTGCGCTAAAAAAAATAATTATATTATTTTAAGAGCCCGACTCTTTCTGCAGATCTCTTGCAGTAACTGTATGATAGGTTTTCGTTATGGACTGAAATGTCTCCATCCCAAATATATACTCTGCACTTCCGAATGTGACTGTATTTGGAGATAGTATATTTAAAATGGTGATCAAGTTAAAAATGAGGTCATTAGAGTGGCCCTTAATTCAATCTGAGTGGTGTCCTTTTAAGAACAGGAGATTAGAGGGGCATCAGGGACACACATCCACGGAGGAAAGACCTGGAGAGGACACAGGGAGAAGGTGCCTGGCCATCTGCAATCCCAGGAAGGAGGCTTTAGAAGGAACCAGCCTTGCATACACTTAGTCTTGGCTTCTAGCCTACAGCACTGCATGTAAACATATTTCTTCTGATTCAGCCAGACAGTGTGCTGCATTTTATTACCATTACCCTAGCAAAATAACACAGTATTTTTCGCACATTTTTATGAAATTCAAAAATATATAAACTCTGGCTGGGCATGGTGGCACATGCCTATAATCCCAGCACTTGGGAGGCTGAGGCAGGAGAATCCTTGCAACTTTGAGAGCAGCCTGAGTTACAAAGTGAGCTCAAGGCCAGTCTGAGCAACATAGTGAGACCCCCATCTCAAAAAGACAAAAATATATATATATATATATATATATATATATATATACACACATATATAAACTCTTACAAGAGATGATAAATGAAACAAAAAGATTACTATAAAGAACTTTAACCATAAAAGTGGTGCTAATTAGTCAATATAGAAATATCTATTTCCTACTTATAAACTTGAACACAAATTTCTCTTTTGTCAGTTTTAATACAAATGGAACAACCGAGAACCACGGGTGGGAATTTTATAAGCA
Source organism: Cuniculus paca (assembly GCA_004365215.1). Taxonomy (NCBI): domain Eukaryota; kingdom Metazoa; phylum Chordata; class Mammalia; order Rodentia; family Cuniculidae; genus Cuniculus; species Cuniculus paca. The sequence continues at coordinate 96,803 of RJWT010000065.1, forward strand.
TATCATGATTAGGACTGTTTTCATTGCTGTATATTACTCATTTCTCCAAAGAAATGTGACATAAAAGAATAGGGCAGAAAACAGGACTGTATTATGTCTCTGCCAGGACTTGTTATATATGATTTAAAAAAATACAGAAAACCCCTGTGGACCTCATTTTCTCCATGTCTGAAGTGAAGGAGTCGGATGAGATGAGTCCTGGTTTCCCTCCAATTAGTATTATTATGCAAAATTAAATGAAAAAGCAACAGTAGAAACAGTGGTCCTGAAGAAAAGACACACAAATATTTTGCCTAAAAAAACTGTATGTAAGCATCTAACTCAGGAATTAATTCTTAGGAAAAATGAAATCCTTATAACAAAGACATTGACGATTTGCCCTCTCTTTTAATTAAAAACTAGAAGATGCTGAATTCTTATCATCATGTTCTGAAGTCCAATAATGCTTTCATTATTTGATTTGATTGGGATTAGTCTGTTTTTTATTACTTGATGCAAACAGGTGAGAACGTATGGGCAGCTATTTTGAAGAAAACAAGATACAATATGGTAGCCATTATTGATTTCCTACTGTCTGGTTTTGAAGTCTTGTATTGCTTGCGTTGTTCTGCTCTGATCTGCTTTGTTCTGTTTTGTTTTATTCTCTTTAAAATAAAAAATAAAAATAAAAACTAGAAGAGTGAAATAGATTTCAACAAGCAAGGTAAATAATCTGTTGTAGGGGAAAATGTTCTACTTTTGAAGGTGTTTACGGTTGAGCAGGGTACAAAGCACCAGTAAGCACTTTTCTTCTGTGGAGACTTTTGTAATGGAATGGCAATCACTTACTCCTTTGTTCTTTTACTAAGCATACCAAATACTTACCGCATAGTAAGCCAACTATTGGATGCTAGAAATAAACTGGTGAGCAAAAATAAAAGAAAGGCCCCTGCCACAACACTTACACAGAAAAGAATAATCAAATTAATACAAAACAAAAAACAACAATGACAACGAAAAAAGCAAAAATCACTTGAAGAAAACATAATGGAATCTGTGGGAAGGTACAACAGGAAACCAAGGGTTAGAAGTCAGGGAAGGGCTCCTCGAGGAAGCAGTTGTTGATTTATTCAAGCAGACATCTGAAAGAAGCACAGAGCTATTGCTATTGCCCTGTACAGTATCTGAGCTCCCCTTTTTCTTATCAGCAGAACCTTGATACTTTACTTTGTTTTGGGCATCAGTGTGCTCAGTGAGATAACTAATCATCACCCTTTGTTCTAAGTAGGACAGCCTATACGACATATGGGGATACAAGAAGGAACCAGAACACTGCAAATGATTTCTTAGGAAAAGTTATGTTTCCAATACAACCACTAAACTTTTCTGCTTGTCACTTTTTCTTCCTTCCTGAAATGGTAATGCACTATCTGGAGGTGTAACAGTCATTCAATGGTCATGAAGACCAAAGTCACATGACCAGTGAGGCAAATCTGGATGGAAGAATTTCTTGACTTATCTTCTAGTGAGAGAAATGTAATAATTGTTCTGAACGGCAAAACCAGATAGAGTAAGAGCTTAACCTCCTCACAAGTTTCCACAGTGGATTCATTCAGGCTCCACACTCCATATCCTGTGTTGACGGGTAGTTTCAACTGTACCACTCACTGTATAGTGTAGTTTGGAATTCTGCTCTCACGGGTGTGGTTGTTACTTAGCAAGCATCTGCCATGTTTCCTGCTGAACTCTTGTCCATCGGACTTAGCATTGTAACTCAGTAATTTACATATCACTAAAACAGTAAAAATGGGCATTCAAAGAAGTTTTATAAAAACTAAGTTAAATAGGCAGGAGGATCGCTGAGGGTTCAAGGCCAGCCTGGGCTACAAAGTGAGCTCAAGGCCAGCCGGAACCACACAGTGAAACCCTGCCTCAAAAAAAGACTAAATAAATAAATAAATGTTGTAGGCAAAATATTGCTAAAAATTTAGAAGAAACAATATAGAATCCAAGCAACTTTGGGCATCTAAATTGCTATATGAGTGTATTTATGTGCTCCATTTCTCCAATTAAAACAAAGACTGAAAATTATGGAGGCTCCTACTTGAAACACGACTTCTGTTGGAAATATAAGAAGCTCCAATAAACTGACTGATGCTCAAAGAAAGACCTTATCAAAAAGTGTTCTTTCCCCAACTATAAAAATTAATACATGTTTATCTTTATTTTCCATCATTTTGTATCTTAAGTGACATTTTGCCTGACTAACAAAACTCTGGTTCTGATGGAGTCAGCTACTGATTGACTCTCTACTGCACTATTATTTTAATTGGCATATCACATGATTATTTAAAATCTTTTAAAACTGAAAGTTTTGACACAATAAATGACTAAATCTAATCTGATATTTTGGTTCAATATGGTAGCTGTGTAGGAACACAAGATACGATTTAAGTAGCAAAAGTGGCTTTGGTAACATTTCCATTTCTCAGTCCCTGACCACTGTCATGTGCAACATTGCCTAATCCAAGCTTTACAGAAATAGATTATTTTTAGACAAGAGGAGGCATTCCACTCCAAAAGGCAAAGATTACCTTTTTGATATGCATATAAGCAACTGGGTCTCATTAACTTCACAGCTCATGAGCTTTTTGCTTGCTTCTAGTGTAAATTCTTCTTTAACCTCTCTCCTCATGCAGATGTTAGGGGAAACAAAGTAGATGACCTTGTCAACCCAAACCCCTGGGGGTTAATAGGAGAATGAAGAAGACAGCTAATCAAGGGCACTGTTAGGCAAGTGGTAAAAATATGAACAGTGACATCTAAGCTAGGCACACACGTATGCGTGTGCGCACACATACACACATACACACACATATGAGGAAGCCTGGCATAAGTTTGACAGGGAAGAAATTAAGAAAGTAGGTGAAGAAATGAGTAAACATAATGAAATTAGGCGTCTGAAGTGTGGATGGGTGTGGTGAGGGCATGGAATGTTGACCACAGAGGTCAGAGCAGTGCCCTGTAGTTAACAAGTGCAAGGTGACTGTGACAGTGGTGGCCGATGCAGAGGTACTGGAGATAACCAGCGATGAGGAGACGTTAGACACATGAAGTTAGGCTTGTGATGAGTCTTCTATGTAGATGCAGAACGGATGCAGGAAGATAGCAAGCGTTTAGGTAGAACAATGATCACAAAACCGGGACATATGCAGCTATTTCAAAGATAACAAAATATATTATGTTAGCCATTATTGATTTCTATTATCTTGTTTTGAAGTCTTGTATCGCTTTCATTGTTTTGTTTTGATTGATTTTATTCTGTTTTGTTTTGTTAGATTTCATTATATCTGATGGCATAGGCAGCTACTTTGAAGATAACGAGAGGCATTATGGTAGCCATTGTTGATTTCCTATTACCTTGTTTTGAAGCCCTGTATTGCTTTCATTGCTTTGTTTTAATTGGTTTTATTCTCTTCTGTTCTGTTTGATTCTATTATGTCTGATGGCATGCACAGATAATTTGAATATAACAAGAGGCATTATGGTAGCCATTGTTGATTTCCTATTATCTTGTTTTGAAGTCCTGTATCATGTTCATTGTTTTGTTTTGATTGACTCTATTCTGTTTTATTTCATTGGGTTTTATTCTCTTCAAAATAAAAGAACAGGGCATATAGAATATTATGAATGGTGACGATGGGAAGCAGTGGTATTGCATGTTCAGATGACAGGATCAGTGAGTAGAAATTCTAATAAGCAAGTGCAGAAGTAAAGCTATGGCCTTGGGCGTTGAGGAAGGATGACTCTGAGGCCCTGGCTTTACACATGAAGGCACTGGTGTGAGTCACTCTCTTCACGCCTGTGTGTAGCAGCCCTGGCTGGGAAAACAGTGGGGGTTCAAACAGTGCACTGGAGGGAGAATTTGGTGAAGGGAATGGATGCAAACTGCTTGTTCTCTGTTCATTCTGGCTGATGTCTAGGGAAGGTGGCCAGCTCCATGTTTGGTGACTGTGAAATGTTCCTTCCGGGAAAATGAGATTCATTGCTAATGATCTGGGGCTTGGATCAGGCATCCTCTTTGGCTCTAGATCCCTGGAGAGAGAACAAATCAGGAGTCAATGCAGCCTTAAACCAATTGTTGGCTGTTGGATGCTATCGTTTCTGACATGGAGTTAAAATACTGGCTTATGACCTGCTTGATGTTATCGTTTATGATAGTATAAATCCAGCAGAAATACAGACAAATTTTAAATTTCAAAGAGAAAACTTTTCTGAGGGATGGTCATTTGCCTTAGTGCCTGTTTGTAAATTATCAGGTCAAAATAAGGCTGAAGACTAATGAGGCCCCTCTCTGGAAGGAAGGCATCTGGAGAGATGAGATTAACAAAATAGATTCCTAGTTTTCTGTGTAATCATCACTTCTATTACATGTGCTAAATAAACAATGGGACAATGACTTAAAACTTCATGTTCTGTTTTCTGACAAATTAATAAAAATCAATTCCCATCTAAGTCATTTTAAAGATATTGCTATAATTGCAATTATTCCTGACTCAATATGACAGTTATGATCTAGAAAATCGATGAAATCTGGGTTCCTTCCTACTTGCTAAACTCAGAACTTGTCTAGAGCACTGCCTGGAGCATTCTATAGCATTCATTAAGTGGATAAATTAATGAATGTATACAAAGAATGCAGCTTGAGAGAACTATAGGAGTTTGAATAGATCCTGCTCCTTAAAATTTTGTTTACAGTAAGTTTTTGTGTCCTTTAAAAATGCATTTTCAATGAGTAAACATAAAATTATTATCTTCTAATACATAACAACAAAAGAGAATATATTTATTTATTATGTTTATCACATCTACCACTTCAAAATTGTTTATCACTATCTTTTCAACCCAATTTTCTGTGTCCATGATCATGAAAAATTAAAAAAAGAAATCTGAAGTCTGCTCAGGAAATAATATGGTTTTGTTTTTTCATCATTCAGGAGATAGGGTAAACAATGGCTTTTTGAAAGAAAAAATGCATTCTCAAATGTCATTTAATTTTTCATCTCTGCATAAACAACTGAATCTATTCATCTACAGTTCATTTCTTTCCATTACCTGTGCTGTAATAGTTTAAAAATTATTTAACTCACACAGTTCAAGTGAAATTATCGATTTATCTTTTTTCAGTGACATTTAAATTAATTTATCATGAATCTATACATATATATATTTGTATTTATATTTGCTAAACCAAATGTGAAATAAAGAATTGTGTCTACATTATAAAGATCTTTGAATAGTTAAAAGTGGAGGAGATATTCAAATGTGCAACAAAATACTTCATTTTTCCAGCAAATCTGTAGTCCATTGACAATTACTCAAACATTAACTCTTTGGAGCACAGAACAATTATCACTTCTACAGTCCTAGTCACAGACTTGACACCATTGTTAGGTTACACATACATATGTGTAATACTATTCCTGTACCATACATGACAAGTACTGTCTGCCCTAGTTTATATTTCCTTTAATTATTGCACAACATATAAGAAAACTGAAGCTCATAATAGCTAAGTAACTACCCAAAAATGTTGGATTCTGTATTCAAATCATTCCAACCTTATGTCTTTCATAACTAGGCTAAACTAAATTGCAGCTGATCATAGACAATATGCTGAAAATGAAGTAAATATTTAGATTGAAGGAAATATTCTCTAACAAGAAAAGCTTTCATGTCTCCAGAAGATAAGAGTAGAAAGCTTTATTTAAATTATATTTCATAATGTTATAATTAATTAAGAAATGTTGCAACACTGAAGCAGATGGGTTTAGGCATTATTATAGAGGTGCCTCGGTTCATGAACTCAGTTCTCTCCATGATTCTGGTCGCAAACCGAATTTGAGAACTGAATCAAATTTCCCCCTAAGGTTAATATTGAACCTAACCACTGTATATGTTTTGGAAACATTTGAGATACTGCACCCCAGAAGAACATGGTAAAACCAGGCATCCCAAAGCTTTGATGATAAAAATTAAAGCTGGGTAGAGATTATCCATGATAGCTCTAAATTCCTTTTGGGTTCCAACAATGTACAGTATAAGGATTATTTGAGGGCTCCTGGGAGGCACAGTAAAGAAATTACTTGAAAAAGGCAGAAAATCTCTAAATATTTTAGGCAGAATATTTTCTACTATCTCTAAAATATGAAACATAATGGAAGGGCATAATGCTCCTATTTTCCAGTAGACACACAATAGCAGACACAATATCACCATAGCAGAATGGGTCATCCTCCTTAGTGAGATGGCAGAGTTGACAAGTGTGGACACTCTGCAAATCACATGTTACCCCTTTTCAAGAACTTACTAAGCAGAATACATTTTATTTAGCAGCAACCCTCAAGGAGCAATGTTTGTGCTGGAACCCAGCTGTAACCTTGGAAATGCTGGGGTGAGTCCCCACAGGGTGAGTATTTGAAGGCTGTAATGATGGATGTCCATGCTAGATTTTACATTTTCTCCATTGCCCTATATATCAAGTGTATTACAGACAGTTACAGGATTCTTGCAAGCACAAGAAACAGCTATACCCTCTTAATCACACTAAATATTGGCCTTTATTCATTCCAGACTGTACCTCTCAGGAAAATCTGTATCTATCAGATTTTAAATGACCGCCTGAAGAGGAGGAAGAATTGAAGGTCAGAATAAGTGGTTTGCTATCTTTTTGGACTATCAGAAAGGTTTCAAAGCAAATAACTTCAAATTATGAAGAAATGCTAATCCAAAGTGACATGTTCATCAAAGTCTCAAGGAAATGTTTTCCATCAAATTTTGGAAGAATATTTTAACACATCATTAAACAGTGTATATATATATATATATATATATATATATATATATATATATATGAGTGTGTATATATATACATACATATATATACATATATATACATACAGATATATACAGATACAAATATATATATATATATATACACATACAGATATATATATATATGTGTGTATATATATACGATTGCCACAATATTTTCTTTTAATTGCACTATTGTTCAAAGTAAGTACAAGCATTGAGGGGCATCAGGTATCTTCAAAATTGTTTTGACTTGTGAGAGAAATTTTTTATTTTTACCAAAATAAATTTTTCTACTTCTCCTAATGATGTGACTCTCTGTGTAGACTTTTTAAAGAATGCAGCTGTGTGGTCCATTAGAGGAATGTGCTGATATATAAAAAGGTTTCAAGGGACAATATTATAATTGGAAGTGTCTATATTCACATAGAAGTTATTGTATGGATTAAAAAGTTTAAAAGACAGAAGACTGGTAAATCAAAATTTAATGTCTCAATTTCTTAGAAAAGCTTCTGCATTTCCAAATCCATAAGCCAGCACAAGTACAATAAAGATATTTATTGCCTGTAAGATATAATTTTAAAATGGCTTCTTTTCCTGACTGCAAGTGGGAAAAACAATTGATATTTGAAATACTGAAATTTTTAAATAGAGAGACATGTTAGTAATGAATATGGGCCAATCTCTAAAGTGAATTCTACCATGAAGTTGTATTGAATCCATAATGAACTTCTCTTTTTTTTTTGAAGAGAATAAAACAAATACAAAATAAAACAGAACGTTCAATCAAAACAAAGCAAAGAATGTCATACAAGACTTCAAGACAAAACAAAAATAGACCAACAATGATTACCATGTTGCCCCTTGCTATTTTCAAAATAACTTCCCATACCATAAAGAATAATAAGATCAAACACAACAGAACAGAATAAAACCAATCAATATAAAACAATGAAAGCAATACAGGACTTCAAAACAAGGCAGTTGAAATACTACAGTGGCTACCGTAATGTATCTTGTTATCTTCAAAGTAGCTGTTTATATCATCAAACATAATAAAAACAAACAAAACAAAATAGAATAGAATAGTCAATCAA